>CABEEJ010000182.1:122097-230099 GCA_901482245.1 Timema douglasi
GCCCATCCCCCCCCTGCCCCCCCACCCCCCTTTTCAACCACGTTAAAATTCCCTGTCAAAATGTTACAGCCAATCCATTCTAGGAGAAGCTTGCTGGTCGAATCACCTTAATATGACAAGATAAACAATACATATCAGATAATCTAGATAAACAAATAACACAGGTACTGGATTGGGAAAGGTTGATATTACAATAGGCCTATAGTACTTACAAATTATATATATATATATATATACATACATTCCTGTGGGCTTATATATATATAAGCCTACAGGGCTGTATGTGTGAGCTGGGAGAGTAGTAGCGCTGCGTTACAAGATCTCCACCAGCACTCTGCATTACACTACTTCTATAACTTTTTAGCCTGCCAGAATGTGGCTGGCATGTTACTATATAACATTTTATTTTCGAAAAACTTTGGCCGAACTATCCAAAGTCCGAGATATCAAGGTCCGAGTTATCTAGAGTTGAATGTATAAAAGTAACTAATAAAGCCTACATTTTATTTTGTTTTAAAACAATTTGTGACTTTCTTGTCAAACTTACTAACTAATTATTATTATTAATTAGCACCACAAGTACAAGGATATATATACTTTTGTCGTTTGGAAACTTTAAAAACATTTTACAATTCCAAATAAAACAATTGAAAGAGATATAAATGACAATGGCAAAGAACTTACATGCATGGAAGAACGACTTTTTAATCCAAAGACATTTTTAAATACTTCAACAACACAATGTTACTTGTGGAAAGCTCTAATTTGAAATGCCATCTGCCCGCTTCAATGGTAGAATGGTCAACAGCGGTTTACATCAAGATTTAAATTCAAATCCTGATCAGGTTTACTCAGATTGATTTTTCTTAAATTACTTTCCACTCTATTCTGCACAAATGATTTAAATTATCTCTTCTCCATCCCTACCAAATAAGTGTAATTAATGCATACACCTTAAATGGGTATTTACCCTATAGCAAAAAAGAAAAGAGCCATTTCTTCTTTGAATGCCTTTTTTTTTCTTTCAAATTATGAGAAAATGTACTATCTCACTTAGACTAACAATAACTTATGTTTGTAAATGCTAGTAAATAATGTTAGAGTGTAAAAATTAGCATTGATTGACCTCCTTTCAATATTCTTTTCCTATCACTTAATATCTCTTAACATCTTTCTTGAAATGAGAGGGATTGTTATAATATTGTTCTTTCCTGCTGCTCATGAGTGATGACTCTTGATGGTTTAAATTATCCCACATTTTGATGTCATATTTAACAGTGTTGATTTCTTGCTGTCAACTTTCCCATTTCTTGACAACATACCATCAAGCTCTCTCTCTTACTTAATTAGAAGTCCTATTTTTTCCAATAAATCCACTTTTGCGTTTTGTTTGTAACCATAAGTTGGAGAATAAATTTATATATATATTTGACTATCAAAATAAAATATCTATTTCTTATTTCAGGTTTGCCACATTTTGAGGAAGAAGACTTGCCATGTACCTCTGAAAACACTAATTTGGACTTTATTGAATCATTTTCAAAGTCTACTAAACCACTTGAATACATCACAGTACCACAAAGTGGGAAGTGTCCCAAGCAAGATACACGGGAAATTTTGTTGTTCCAAATCTGGCCAAAAGTATTGCCACAAAATAGCTCACATTTGAAATCTGACTGGTCAAGAACTGAGATTTCGATGTCGGTTTTATCAACGAAAAATGAAACAAAAAGTGCACTTGAAGAGACACTTACATTCTAAATATAATATTATTAATTGGGAGCTTTAATAACAAAGTACACTTGAAATTTTATTTAAGAATTAGATTGTTTAAAGTAAATCACATGTTGCTATTTATCTAATATTTTAGAACATTTTAGAAAACATTCTAATTGATCTTTCATAAGCAGTGAATGAATATTTATAGTTATTATCTTTTATAATTTATGAAAGTATAGTTTAAATTAGATAATTGATAAATGAACTATTGCGTATAGTTGACATTATGATTAACCTTGGACGTTAGCATACTTTGGTATTAACTATTTACATTTACGAGTGCTGTAATATGAGTCAAATAGGTACAAACTAATAACATGACATAATACACTATTAATTGACCACTTAATTGAAATGAAAATAAAAGTCAAACAATTATATCAGTTACAAACTAGTTTATGGAGTTAAAAATAATATGTAATATCAGTCGAATAGGAATGAACTAATAACATGACATAATATACTATTAATTACAATTATTTTAAAATGAAAGTAAAATTTAAACAATTATAACAGTAACAAACTTGTTATGAAAGAAGTTAAACTTTGGGGCAATTTAAAACAACAATTTAAAATAAGTTATACAAAATTGATGAGTGTTTTGAATTGTAACATTTCAATGTTCAAAAAGTTTCCATAAATATTTAATTTAGTTTGATAATTATCTAAGTATTATCTGATGACTTGATCCCTGTACTCCTTTTGATATTTCAGTATGTATCATATTTTCTTAAAATTGAAAAATGACACTTGAACACGGGAATTGAACTCGGGACCTTTGGCTTAGTATGCCAATGCTCTTACCACTGAGGTATCCAGGATTTGTCCCGTGCCCAGAGTCACTCTTCACTCATATTTTAAGGCAGAGTCTATTATGGATGTGCGGAAATCTTCGGCTACAAATGTGTGATTTATTAAGATCACGAGCTATCAGATAACGCAGCCACCTTCGACTCGGTAGTTGGATTATTGCAGCCATTTGTACAATTATTATAACTGTACGGTATTGCATATTAACGAATCAAATAGCCAAAGCTATAATTTATGCTTTTTAGTGAGGATTACTCCATCTAGATATCATATTCTGAAAATTTAAAAATGACACCTGGACACGGGAATTGAACCTGGGACACCTAAGTGGTAAGAGCATTGGCGTACTAAGCCAAAGGTCCCTTTAAAACATGTATCTAAGAACACTAAAATTCTATAACCCTTTCTCTCCTGCTCTACCCTCCAGCACAGAAAAAGGCCCGTTCGAGCCGGAGTCGAGAAGATTTGAACCATATTCTCCTCCTTTCCACCTGGTAAAGTTCTCACAGATACTTTTTTATATCATTTTACAACCCAACATACATACACCTAATATTATTTTGCCAGCACTGCAAGTTTCTATTTTACCTAATTCTGCAACAAACCACACCCAGACAGTCAACATCTACAGGTTGTAGCAACACGGCGTGTTTAATCACCCAAACGACGGAAGTTTGTTTGTTTGAATATTGCTGCTTTATCTATATTTTTTGTTCTATGGATTCCATTCCTCTTTTCACTCAATTTTACATTTGTTTCAACCTTCCTTCTTTAGCAAGTCTTTAATTTTAATTTCAGTTCCATGAATATGGTACATTGTTTCTAGTACCGAAATATATCGGCTGAATAACATTCCAGTGATTCCCAGCACATACCGAAATACCGAAAGGAGTACAGAGAGCAAGACATCAGATAAAGACTTAGATAATTATCAAACTAAATTAAACCTTTATGGAAACTTTTTGAACACTGAAATGTTACAATTCAAACCATTCATAAATTTTGTATAACCTATTTCATAACAAGTTCGTTACTGTTATAAATATTTAAATTTTACTTTCATTTTAAAATAATTGTAATTAATAGTATATTATGTCATGTTATTAGTTCATTCCTATTCGACTGATATTACATATTATTTTTAACTCCATAAACTAGTTTGTAACTGCTATAATTATTTGACTTTTATTTTAATTTTAATTAAGTGGTCAATTAATAGTGTATTATGTCATGTTATTAGTTTGTACCTATTTGACTCATATTACAGCACTCGTTGTAAATGTAAATAGTTAATACCAAAGTATGCTAATGTCCAAGGTTAATCATAAGGTCAACTATACTAAATAGTTCATTTATCAATTATCTAATTTAAACCATACTTTCATAAATTATAAAAGATAATATTTAAGTCTTATATTATAAAATTTTAGATATGAATGTAATTTAATCGTTTAATAAACCAGATTAAAATAAATAATTTTTACCTTAATATCTTATTGAGATGAAAACAATGTTTTGTATAATATTTTTCAACTAAAAGATGTTAAATTTTACTTTACTTTTATCTTAAATTAATATTGATCTATTAAAATATATATATGTAAACAACTATTTTGTATTTGAATAACTTAATGTAATTTTAGTAGGAAAAAGAGGTTTTCACTAAATAGATCTAAAATATAATAATTATTTCTATGCTTTACATGTTAAACCCATAGGGCTTTCACAATACCCACAATAGACTTGGGTTACTAGCCAAGTCATACTAGAAACTGGAACACATCCCTTGAAGGTATGTGACAATACCTTTCCTGGCAAAATTGGTAGGTCCTTTTGCTCTTGCTCATAAAAATTCTCATGTGTGGATATAATTGATCTGTTCAGAAAATGCACTTTAATTACTTCAAATAATAATAACTAAACCCACCTTCTCTCATATTGGCTTTGTGGTGTCCATATTCATGTTTTCAAATTTAAAACTAATACTTTTATTTGTGGTTGTGAAACATGTTTTGACAAGAGAAGAAAAAAAATGGTCAAGTTTTCTTGTTTCCCAGACAATCATTTCTCCACTCCCGATGATTTTTTTTTGTATCCATATAGAAACTGTCTAGCTTTTAGTTATTTATATCTTTTTTCCCCCCCTTTTTGATTCCTAGAAAGTCAGCTTGCAGTTCTTGGGTTTTTATTTATATACAATAAAAAATCTAAATAAATTTACACACACTAAAATAAACATAGCTTAGATAAAAATATTTTATTATTATTTTAATATAAACATTCTTTCACCTATTATGTTTATGTTTAGTAAGATGCTGAATAATGAAGCTTGTAATTATTACATGAATTTTAAATTAATGACTCATTTTAAAAGTTCAAAATTCTGCCATCTTATTTACTCACTAAACCAAATTTTTCATCAGATATTAAATTTATGTGTTAAGATACAATTTTTTTTATATACACCCTATTTATTTCAAGATTATAACTTCAGAAATACTTTTAATGAAGGCAACCCAATTTCTAGTTCATGATCTCTGTTATTGTACTAAAAATAGTTCATTACTTTACCATACACAAGGTTTTTATTTTTTATTTCTAGGCCTGTGCGAACCCTTGATATTTCAATACTGAATCTTACTAAAGATTTGGATTCAAAATTTTGAATCTTATTATTGGAAGATTTGGATTTAATTCGAAATTGAGAATCCAAACAAATCCTAGATTTTGATTCGATGTGTTTAGCTCAAATTCCAAGGCTATAATTCACACTTAGTTAACAAATTGATAAAATCAGATCGGAAACCAGTTGCTTGTTAGAGAGAATAGAATAAATAATCAAGTTACAGGATTCAAAAGAATGATGTCTGTGACAGTGAATATTTTGTGTTTTTTAAAAGTAACTACGCCCACCATTTATTAGATATTAATCAACCTTTACACTAAGATTTAAATAATGGTGTTATTTTTATTTGATCTCTAACCCTTTGAGATTTGTGCTATTGATTACGTTTTTTTAAATTAATCTAGGTTTATCTACATTTTGAAATATTTCATTATTGGATTGCCCTCTGAAACTTAATATAGTAAAATATTCAACAATGATTCAATTTTAAACACCATAAGCCTAAAATAAATTATTCATTCTGATCTTAACACATGTTTAAAATATAATATTCAATTCAATTCTTTCTCAAGCATGGTATTCAACTTGATAAAATAAATTTAGCATTACATTTGATTTGACTTGGACTTAAAACATTTTTTAGACATGAAATTTGATTATGACTTGATTCAATTTTTTTTACAGGCATGAGATTCAAATTGGATTTGATTAGAATAATTTAGCAGAGATTTGGATTTGATTCAAAATTGAAGGTTTTATTATAGATTTGTATAGGTTTGTTTATTTTTGATATTTTTTCCTCCTCTAAACACCACGTCTTACCACCCATTTGGGTTGTATGTATGATAGTTGATACTGAACCACTATTGAAGTAGAACTCATTGTTTAAAACAAGACAGGAATTTCATATTGTTTGAAAACCTATTTAAAGTTTGTATTGAACATATAAATTACCCGCCTCGGTGGTGTAGTTGGCTAACGCGCTTGTCGTGTTGAGCTCGACTGCTAAGGACGGGGAGATCGAGGTTCGAACCTCGGTCGGGTGAACTGGGGGTGGTTTTTCCTAAATGGTTTTCCACTCTCCCTCCACGCAAAATGCGGGTTCACTTCCTCTAATTAGACCTTCCCAATTCCTAATCCATTAGAGTAATTAGTACTTAAAGCGTATAACCTGAACGGTAAGATACGGAGCTAAATATTATTATTATTAACATATAAATTACTAATTTATTTAAGAAAATATTGATTTTTGTTGGTTAATATTTTAGTGAAATAAAGTTAATATATCAATGAAACATTGTTGTAGTCAAATTTTTTTGTGGTGTAAACATTATACAAATAGAAATATGAGCTTATTTGTGTAGGTGTCAGATGAATAAATACTTTGTTATTATAATTATTATTATAATGTCTCACTACCTGTTCAAGTTATACATATTATATATGATGGGGGTAAGGATGATGAAGGAAGCACTTTATAGGTAATATGCCTGCATTTGTGGGGAATGACAGTGAGAAACCATAGGAAAAATCACCTTCAGTAGTCTAGACCGGAATTCAAACTCTGATCTCCATCTCTTCAGCAGGCTATTCAAACATGAGAGTGATGCCTTAGACCATTTGACCACTGAAGTGGCCATAGTAAATATTTTATTTTGTTCAAAAATAAGGTGACCTGGCGTTCTAAGGGTAAGGTGTCGGACTTCTGTGCTTGGGGTCTGGGGTTCAATCCTCGATCCCAGCACAGATTTATCTGATTACCAAACCCTTCCTTCACCTCTGACAAGACGTGTATTAATCACAACTTGTGAATGTGTGGAATGCCAGGCCCCCACCGTGGTTCGGATCCCACGTTAAACTGTAGGTCCTCCATTTCATCTCACAATCACGTTAATGAGTGTGGATAAATATTTTATGTAATTTTTTAATTGCCAAACATTCACATAATTATTCATTTTTTCAAATTATGCATCGATGGCCCAAAAATGATGAGCCAAAAGAAACATTCTGGAAAAAAGTTTTTGCGTGTATTCCAGCTTTGACCAAACCCTTTTTACATATTAGTTAATAAGGGATTCAAAAGGCTTTAAGGGGTGAATGTATTTAGTCTTGGATTATTGGCTAATATTTTGGGGTTTTACAAGTGGTAAAATTTTAATCTTTTTTAACACTACAGGAATAGTAAACAAACTCATGATGCTGTCCAGTCTTACCTTAAAGATATAATTACAGTAGGCGCCGCTTATTGTGATCATGAATAATGTTATCAATTGGTTATTGCTATCCATTTCTTGTAGACCTGAGCATTTGTATGTTTAAACATATGACATTTTTTTGTATATTGTAATCAAAGCTTCGGTTATTGTTATAATTTTTTAAGTATTTTAGGGTCACCAACACAAACATTTATAAAAGCTCAACATTAGGAAACCCCTATAACCTCTCTGTTTTTATCATGTCTACTGCAATACAAAAACATGGCCTTTTAAATGTACGTTAATAGGCTGTTACCCTGCGAGTGTGATGGACGGAATGTGCCTTTTCGTTGTTTGTATGCTGTCAGAGATATGGAATGCATGAGTCATAGTCTACACATCTCCCCATCCCTATCGTGGCCACATTCATTTCCGTCACAGTAACATTTTAGTCTTTCTTAGCAGGCCTACTTGCTATTGTTTACTGTAAAATCGACCTTTTTTAAAAAAGATAATCTTTTTATACTACTTATTATGTATTGACAATTTTACTTTTATTGTACACTGTATTTGTGTGAAAGAAACACTTGTGATATTTCTGTAAATAAATTTCAGGTTATTTTTCAAATATGAACAGTGAAAATACTAGGATAATAATTTTAGATTGCTTGTTTAGTTTTAGCTTCATGTATTTCCTGCAAGGGATATACATTATGTATGTGCATTATTTGCGTTATAAACAATGCAGCAAATGACAATATAACCACAATTTATTAGGTAAAAACACTTTTGTTATGTTTAGTACTTTTTTAAACATAAAAATATATGTAGGGTACTTTAATGTAATTTATCTCGTATTTAAAAAAAAAGGTAAATACAGTAAAAGTTTATACATTACATATTCATATGTAATAATGGTCGATCATTAGTAAAATAAAGTAATTAAAGACTTAAAAAATGTATCACGGTAGTAAAAATAAAAAGTTTTATTGGGTCAAACACACCTCACATACATCTGCTTTTTAAAGGGTTTAAATAGTTGGCAGGCATGACTCCATATTGTATTTATTAGTCTGGTTATATATTATCTCTCACCTATTATTTTAAATGGCATTCCATTGTATCATTATTGATATATATCAAATGTCATAAGTCATAGTAACAATGACATCATTTTTGCCCGCCATATTACCACTTTTTTCTTTAGTGCTTTAATTGCCAATTCAATTACATGTCAACTACTCTTTACTTTGACCTTTATATCAACTCCAAATTCTTAGAAAGTAAAATTAAAAGAGCTTAAAAAATGTGTACCATACGATCAGTGGTATGTAAAAAGTTAAAACACATTTTACAATACACCTTTCAGCACAAAATAAATAAATAATTAAGACTTAAGCCCTCCATATTATCATTAAGGTAATATTTGAGTTGTTAAAAAAAAATCACTAAAATGGTATCTGCCTCAGTGGCCTCATGGTTTAAGGTATCACTCTTGTGTTGAACTATATTGTCGATGAAATGGAAATTAAGGGCTCTAATCCTGGTCGGATGTACTGAGGGTGGTTTTTCAAAATGGTTTTCCACTCTCCCTACACACAGATGTTGGTAAACTTCCTACAAATCCAACCATTCTCATCTCTAAAACATTAGCATAATTAGTAGCCTACAAAGGTTTGTAACTTGAATATATATTAAGACTCAATCTAAAAAAAATAATTAAAATGGTATTTATTGAGTTGAGATTTGCATTTAAATTCTATGGTGTTATTATATCTTAACATAGGGTATAGCGCAAACGGGTAGTAAGACATGGTACTAAAATCATAATAACTAGAGAGGGGTTGATATCAGTTTTTTCGATACTCGATACCAACATTTTCTAACGATACACGATACGGATACTAAAGTTTATACCGACCCATTAGACTGACATTATTATTACTACGTCCTCGACACACAAAAAAAAGTAAACACTGAGCGGCCGCGATCATAGAAAATGACACGTTTTATTAACTCAAAACTCTGTGAAACCGGCTGTAAGTTTGTGCTTTTTGATTTGACACTTCCACTTTAACATGCTATTTATGGCTGTTGCTATGCACATGGCAGGAGAGAACAAAAAGTCCAAAGAACTTCTTCATGATGTGACACATTATGTATCGCATCACACATTGGCCTATGATACCAGGCAGCCGAGTAGTAGTATTATGTCAATTCTACACCACCGTCGCGGCAGCAGTTGTTGATGTATTATCGCCAAGCTTTTTGGTTTTTCGTATTGTATCATACCAATTAAGTGTGGTATTGTCTTGAGCCTGCAAACATATTTTTAATCGATTTCACTGCGATTCGTTTTATTTTTGCAAGGATTTTTTGAGATATTTCTATTGTTTTGATACTATATACTATATTTAATCGCCCACTCAATACTTGATACCCCCAATTATCGATGGTATCAAAGTATTTGAAAAGTATCGACCCACCCCTAATCATAACATATATGTCATAAAAAACAATAAATCACAAAGCACCAGAAAAGATTTTTATGTCTATATATACCTGATATACCACTCAAAGAATATAAACAAGACCAGGTTCCTTGCATCACTAACTCATAAGCAAACTGATATTAAAATAAAGACAGGAGCTAGGAACTAATTTCAGTATGCTCCTAAGATACTCTATATCAGCACTACTGTGGACACTGAATGGCCATAACATATGTTGGCTGAATATTTAGTGAGTCAATAATGGTGTAATAGAAGTCTAACACTAAGTTGCTTAAACAAAGCTGATGTATACACCCTGTGCTTAAATAAGCTGGTTCATTAATCAATTTGGGTCACACAGAAATAGGTTGGCAGGCAATATGTGCACTGCCAGCATCGCGTTGGTGACCACCGCTTTAATCTATCTCACAGATCAATGTCTCACTTTTGATAACATCATTCTCTTTGTTTTATTCTTTTTATTCTTGGTTTTCTGATGTTTTGTCTTAAACTTAAAATATCTATATTTAATTTGGACTATAGTTATTAGCTTTAAGTTTTCCATATAAAGTTTGGTTAACACATTTTGGATCACTCTTTGTTTAACGTTTGCTTATATACCAGTACCTTTTTTAATTTCTCATTAATAGAAACAATTACAAGAAGCTACTCACTTATTTTGTGCTTCGAAGATTACACATACAAGTAACTCATCTATTACTCTTATTGTTGAAATAATATATTTTTAAATACATTTAAGAAAAGCATGAACCTAAAATTTATCATGGTATACATAATTTTAAAATGTAATACGGTAAAATAATTAGATAGACCTTTATATATCATAGATATTTATTTTTATTTAAAACCATTTAAATAATTTATAAATAAATATTTTAAATTATTTATGACCAAGTGTTCTATTCATCTTTTTAGGATATAAATGGCAACTTAACTAATCATTTTATGATAATACATTATCTACATTATATCAATTTGTATTTTGTATGGTAATAATTTTTGCCTCAGTAATTTTTATCTCAACGATTCTTTCTAAATCATACTCTAATTATATTTATTTTTAATTTCAGATTCCAGTTATTCAACTTACAGTAAAGATGAAGATTATAAACATTTCACTGTCAATTTTTGTGAAATGCCATCAAATTTTCATGATACTACAGCATCTTTAAATTTATCAGATAATGATAAAGTGGAAAACTACATATCTACTTTGAGCCCCATTGCTGGTAAAACGGGTCATTTTGTGTGTCCCAAGTGTAGCAAGCTGTATAGGTGGAAACACTCACTTGTTTATCATCTTCGATACGAGTGTGGTCAGCCACCACGATTCAAGTGCTCGCTTTGTCCATACATGTCAAAACAGAACAGTACCCTCAAAACACACTTTAGAACCAGACACTTTGAACAGTTTAAGAAATCTGTTGAAACACATTCATATGAACAACATTGATCTTGAATTTCAAAATATTCTACAACTAATATACTTCATTTTTACACATTGAATTATACCCAACATGAATTTTAATGTTATAAAAACCATGCAAAAGCTGTAACACTTGAGTAATACAACAAAAAAAAAATGAATTCAAAATAACATAATCGTTTTTTATATTTTTAATACATATTGCATTACATGTGCTATGGTAAAGTGCAAAACCTGCTGTTTTTTTATGTTGTGTTATAGTCATCATAAACCACATGACATTGTTTAAAAAGTTAAATTACTTTATAGAGGTATCTCACCACTACCAACATGTTATAAAATTGTATCCAACATTATTATGAGTTCAACTCCATATGTAAAGGAAATAATTAAGGATCATTATTGTGGATTTTAACAAAATATATCAACAATGAAACAGATTTTTTACTATTTGGCCAATATTAGAAAAAAGGGGGAATACAACCTGATGGTTAATAAATTATATGATTTCAAAAAAAGTCTGGGATATGCAAAAAACTTGTCAAGCTATTTGAGGTATGTTTGACTGATACACGTGGCAGGGTACGGCTTGGGTGCCACTTATCGGACGCTTTTGAAATACACAGTGGATTGAAACAAGTAGATTAATTTTACCCATTACTTTTTAATCCAGCCTTAGAGTATGCTATCAGGGTAATTCAAGAGAGTAAGGAAGGCTTCACATTAAGTGGTATAATGCAGCTATTAGGATACGTAGATAATTTAGCTTTGTTGAGCAATAGTAAAACTAACTATTTGATCACAAAGAGAACACAGATTGTGGACGATAATTCAAATATTACTTTGTGCAACATATCATTTGAATGGGTTAGTGAGTTTAAATATTTAGGAACAATTTGGGGTTTCTAAAAAAAAATGATATCAGTCAAAAAGGTTAAATGTTCAGAAAGCACCATCAAAGATTTGAGCTATTTTGACTTCCATGTGCATAGTATAAATTTATTTTTCAATTTAAGGACAAAGTGTTTGGTTTAAGATAGTGTTTTTTCGACTAAACTACATGAAAATACTAAAAAAATTTATTTACCTATTTTTTATTGACTTATGTCAATGCACCAAGCTGACTTATGTTATTTTTTCCATTACTGTGCCATTATATTAAACACATTATTTGCGTTTGAGAATTTGGACATTACTTAAATTTTTTACTTTTATTTATTTAATATGTATTCTAATTTATTTTGCATAGCCCCAATGTACACAAGAGTACCAATCTGTATTAATATAAATTAATGACAACAACAAAATAAAATACTGAACTAAGAATATTGTTATTTCCGTTTAATAACACAGGCCTGCGAAATATAAGTTTTAGAAAAATACAAGATAAGTTTTCTCTAAGTTTTATGTTATTTGGTGTGCTGATTTTGAAAATGGCCTCAATTTTTTCCATAATATCAGGATTTTTTTGTAAAATCGATATCAATATTTTTGCTAAAAACCTATTTGAAAAGAAATTCCCTTGAACAATTTTGCATGTACTATCTGGCAACAGTGGTTTTTAGCCATTTAAATCTATGTAAAATAATCCATTCTTGGTGGGGAAAATTGATTTTTCAGCAATCAATTAATTTTTCAAGGTTTAAATGGATGAAAACCACTGTTGCCAGATCGCACAAGCCGCCTCTGGTCGAGAGAAGAACAAAAAGTTCCCTTGAGTTTAAACTCTAAACTCTTTACATCAAATTATAGTGCAGTTTCTAGAAGAAAATCACCAACATACTATTTTAATTTGTTTTTACTAAGGTAACTTGCATAAAATAGACGATTGACCAAAAGGAGCAAATATTATCAGTAGTTCCATGGCTTCTTTGGTGCTGACTGACAGTTTACAGCTGACTTCTGATAGTCAACATTTAGGTATATACCTAGATTTTGACTGTCAGAAGTGACAGCTGCTAAACACATGTTTTTGCAGATCATATGGTTTGGCGTAGGGATACATAATTTGGTCTGGTAACTTTTATAAGTTTTTAGCTGTCAGCTGTCAGTCAGCACCAAAGAAGCCATGGGGCTACTTTATGTGTACATGAAAGCTTGAAACAAATTTTAAACTGAACAAAAAACCAAACAAAACAAAAAGTTTCTATTTAAGTACATACTCTTTTTCCTTTGAAACGTCTTTTTGGTGTTCTTATTTTATGTTCAATCTCAGGCCTATCTCGTGTTAACATCCAACAGTAGTCGGCGAGCATGTTCTTGTCCTCCCTCTTCCTTGATAGTTGCGCTCCATATCTTTGATGTCTTGGTGGAACCCTTAACCCTGTTCTTTGCTGACTGATCCTAAATTTTCAGGGAAAAAGTCCACATTTTGTGAAGGAAATGTATTTTGACACTCATGGAGCAACCCAGCACTTGAAATTTGTCCATCATATTCATAACAATTGCTTTAAAGTCAGGATCCTTGTAATTACCCAGAAATTTACGGACAACATCTTTGAAGGCAACCCAAGCTTCTTTTTACTTTGTTGGCATGCTAGTCTCAAATTCTTTATCCTTCATAAGCTCGCAGATATCTGGACCCTCTTTCAACTTGGCTTTGGATAAACCTGGAAACATTTTGCACAGGTATTTGAAACAATCGCCATCTTTTGGAATAGCCTTGACAAACTGCTTCATTACACCTAATTTTATATGTAGAGAGGGTAACAATAATTTTTTGGATCAACTAAGCTGTTCCAAATCACATTCTTGGTGCCTGGTTCGAGATTTGGTCTTTTCGGCCATTCCTTTTTGACCCAATATTGAATCTTATCACAGCTATCCCACTCAAAAATGAAACATGGGAACTTTGTATATCCGCCTTGTTGACCAAGAAACACGGAGATAACTTTCAAATCACCGCAAATGGTCCAACCGTGGTCGGCATATTTTATTTTGTTGAGGACGAGAACCAGGTTTTCATAGCGTTCTTTTAAATGCACCGAGTGTCCAACTGGTACAGATGCATAGTGGCATCTGTGATGAAGAAGGACAGCTTTAAGGCTCCTTTTCGATGGATCTATAAACAGTCTCCATTCTTCTTTATCGTATATGATATTAAATTTGCTAATCAATTCAGGAACATCAGAACAATAGACCACGTTTTCCTCTTCCTCAAAGTACTTAACAAATTCCTTTACTCGATTCCTGTACCAATAAAAAGAAGTTCCTTTGGCCAATAAATTTTTTCTCTCAATCTGGAGCCTAACAATTCAGCTGCCTCTTTCAAAAGGCCCAGATCTCTAATCAGATCATTAAGTTCAACCTGAGAGAAGGGCTGAGGTTAATCGCCTCTAGAGGAATTATATTTGGTGTCAGAGCCTTGAACTTATGGATGTTTCGAGTCTGAAGACTCTGAAGAGATGACTGGCAATTCAGTTGGAGGCAAAGGCACTGGTACATCAGGTCCATGAGGAACGGGGTGTATGGCCAATGGAATGTTATCACTATAATATATTATCTTTTGATTTTTGCTTTTATACCCACATACATGGCAGGAACAAAAGTAAATATCATCAGCGTGGTTTTTCGGCTCCCTGCATGTCATAGGAATTCCAAATCGTAAAGTAGTCTTCTTCTCTTTGAGCTATAAGTGTAGATCATTGAGACACTGCTCACAAACTTTATGAGGAGACCACGATTTGTCCTGGTCTCCGAGTTTCATGCCAAAATACGCAAGATAAACAGCGAGCGAGCAATCCCGCGAGGTCAGCGAACCAAGATAAAGAACTGAGATAAGGATTCGCGCAACGCTATTGGTAGAGAGAGGTTGCGACTTGGAGGGGTATTCTGTAGGTTTCATCATGGTAGAATGATGGTCAGGCAGGGAGGGAAAAAATTCAACGTCGAAAAAAAAAATCTTATGGTAAATATGTTCATAAAAATCCAAGTAAAATTGAATTTTTCAAGAAAACTTGACGTGATAGAAATGTTTCATTATTTATTTTGAAATTAGCACCAAAAAATACATAAGGTTCAGCTTTAAGTTTTCTTGTATTTCTTTCATCGCAGACTTGTGTAATCCAATATCGAAGACCAAGCTTACATTAAATTTCACTAATTAAATAAAAATAACAAACATGATGTATTTATATAAAAAAGGGAAAAATAAATCGAGGAGATTTAATGCAAATACTTGACATTAACATAAGCCTACAACTTCAAAATTTTAGCTATGGCCCTATGTAGAAAATTTCAACCCAGCCTACATCACAATCTGGCAACAGTTAAAAATAAATCAATAGTTCTTTGATAAAACCAATATGTTAAGAAAATATTGTTATCTTTTCACTATAGTATTCTTTCTTTCTTAAACAAAAACTAATCGTCCTCAACTCCCTCCCTGTCATTGAACAAATCTGGATCAGGAAATCTTTTGTTTTTAGATCTTTATAGAATGCATGAAATATAGGATCAATGAAGTGCAGCAGTGACAGTAAATCTTTTTTCTTGTCTATACCAATGGGTTGTGGACTATTGTAAGATTTTGGAATTTGTGCAAGATCTGCCTCCATCACTCTTGACCGTCTTCCTAAATTTACAGTTTGAAAAGCTTATTTAGTTTCTAGCTTAGTTTTTACAAACATCCTCCCAGGTTCTTAATGTTGTGTATCCACCTTGTCTGAAGCCAATTCAATTTGGTGTTTTTTCCAGTGATTTTTCTTGCAACAAGTGGACCTTCAAGTAAATGGTTAAATTCTCTAAAATCAAATTGAGTCATTTCAATGACATCCATAGGGTCTTTTTGCTTTGTATCATGCACTAATTGATACCAATCTCTGGGATGTGTTATTTTCATGTTTTTCTCTTTTTGTATTTTTTTTTTATCAATGCTTGGTCTTTATCACACTCTAGGTGTCCAGGTATCATAAATTTATGATCAATCACCTTTACTTGTTTGTTGTTTAGAAATGCAATCATCATTGCTGCTAAGCGACAATTCCGGTTTTGACCACCACACTGTCCGAGTATAGACATACATTAGTGACTTGAGAAGGTAGTCCGTCCAGGTGCTTGTATAGACATGAAGCTATTTGATTAACGCCTCTTGCAGCAATTGCCTCATGCCACATATAGCATGCTGCATGGCCAGTTGATAGGTTATGTACAGTAAGATTATATATCCATAGCTGCCTCTTGTAGAACACTACACTTGTTTGCAAATAAGGTGTTGGGAGACACTGCTGGAGATCATAAGCAATGACCGCTAAGCTTTGATCATCTTTTGACATTTATTTAGCTTGCTTTTCATTTTGTAGGCCTTATCTGCTTCATCTTTGTGTAGTTTTATTTCTTCTTCGATTGTTTGTTTTTCCTCTTCGCTGTTAGCAACATCTCGTTTCATCTGAAGTGTGTCACAACTGTTGCAAGTATTTTTCTTTGGAAATTTGAAAGACAAATTTTGTTCATGAAAATAAGTCTGATACACGGTTTTAGAAACAGGTTTTTTTGTCTTTTCTTTGTACAACCGATACATGATGGATATGTTAAGGTGTCAAGGAAGATACTCTTTGAGGATCGTTGTCTTGTGTAGTGATACTCATAAGCAGGTAAAGATAATAATTATATGATTCTTAATATCCCTCTCTTTAGGAGTCCATTTATATTATGGGGGTTCTTTTCCTCTTCCATATTTCTCTGTCAAACCAGACATTGTGCACAGTCTTTTTTCAAGGCATTTCTGAACAAATTGGTCTCTTACATCAACTATTTTAATAAAATAACTTTTGCAAACAGGAACTTTGTTTGCATTTAAATCAAGAAAGTAGGTATGTGTTAAGAATCTATATTTTCTTTGGGCTTCCTCAACATCTCTCAATCTCATAAAGGCTTTATCCTTAGATTCAATCAATGAGGCAATATAAGCTATCCATTTGTCAAAACTACCAAGAGCCCAAAGCCATTTACAAATCCTGTCTCTATGATCAAATGTCGATTTTGTTGCACACTTCATTCTGAAATCTAAAAGCTCATGGGTTTTTCTCTTTGTTATCAACTTTCCACTCATTGTACTATATTCCTGTCCATCGTTTCTCTTTTATTTTCTCTCATGATTTTCCTTTTCGAGAATATTTTGTCATAACCACAGCTGGTTCTAAAATGTTTGATATGTGTTCATTGTCAGTGTCTACATTTCGATCGTCTGGTTCAGAAGTGCGATAAGTCCAAAAAGTGTGTTTTGAGTTATTGCAAGTTGAAAGTTTCTACCTCTGTGAAAAATCAGTTTTTTATCATTAATGTGTTATTCTTTTTTAATACAATCGGTTTAGAATTCTAAAAAAAGGCTATGTATAAAGTATTGTATAATACATTGGTTTTATATTTTTAAGTGATATTTTCTGACTTATCTTGATAATGAACTCAAATTTACCAAAGTTATTTAGAGTTAGCTTGGTTCAGAACCAAACTTTCATTGAATTCTATTATTGAAATTGCTACTAAATATTAGATTGTAGCATTTAAAAATCTTTTAAATACCTTATAGCTTGATTAAAAATGAAGAAGCTAGCTCAGAAGGTGTTTTTGATTAACTTGAGAGACAAGGTAGCTCTTTTAACTGAGTTCACTGAGGGTGGTTCTAAGCTCTGGATTTTGATTGGTTAATGTGTTTTAATGACTTTAGTAAAGCAATAAAATCCACAACATTAAAATTACCATAAAACACTTTTAAGTTACATTTAGATCTTAAGATTGATTGGTACACTGAATAAGAGTGGGGATTTTGTCATAATAAAGACACACTTCTTAGTTAATATAATAGTAATAATAATAATAATAATAATAATAATAATAATTATAATAATTTTTTGTTGTTGATATTATTCATACAAACATTTTTATACATGAAAACCTTAATTATTTATTTTGTAACAAATGAAAAATAAACTAAAAATCTAAAATGAATGTAAGTTTATTCTAGGACAATGTTTTTACATTAAAAATCTTCCTCAATATCCAATGGAGTTTCTTCATTTTGGTTGTCTTCCTTAGCTTTCAAACTCTCGTAATAGCTCCAGTGGACTCTGGGGATTACTTTTGAAGTACACAAACTAATCAAGTCTCTTTTTTTGGCACCAGATATTTTTCGCCTTTCTGTGAAAGCAGACCTCAAAATGGAAGCAGAAAAAATGCTTGGCCTTCCTCGTACTTTGCGTCTTACATCAATTTTCTTTGAAAATCCCTCTTCTTCATACGTATATGAATATTGTATCATGTACGGATTAGCTCTGTCTACTTTTATCTTTCTTATGTTGTTCCATACAACTTTTTCACCGTCTGTATTAATGGTGAAGTTTTTCCCGATTTGTTCGGTTAGGTCCTTGAGATCAATAATTTCACTGTAGTCTAGTTCTGTGACATGATAAGGATGACCTTTAACTTTAGCATCGAGGATCACAGATCGCCATGTTGCTGGAACAAAAATGGGACCTTTTTTTAGTTTTCTTTTCTTTTCTTCCTCTATTCTGGCATGAATGCTGTCTCCCTCATTCTGAGTGTGACCCACAACAAGATATTTGTGAACAATTGAGTTAACAAAATTATCTGAAGATTGTGTGCAGAACAAGTAGAGGCACATCAAATACTTATTTTTATTTTGTGCCATGCAATTATCAGTGTAAAACACTACGTCTCGCTCATGGGCCCATTCCTTCAAAAACAAGTAGACACAAGTTCCCACTTCATTAGCCCCTTTATCTCCCATTGTCTCATCCCATAAATAGCAATAGCCTTTCTTTTCCACGGTGTTAAACATAGAACAGTTGTATACATTCAATCTTCTTTTATAGTAAAATTGAGCTTCATTTCCACATGGGGTTTGAAGAACAGCCTCCATGTCATAACAACAAACCAGTTTTGTTTTGTCAGCTCTTGCTTCTTCTATATCTCTTTCTTTTTCTTGTCGGCTAAGGACTTTTTCTTTTAAGTGCTGTCCATATTGTTCTTCCATTTCTTTTTTGTCTTTTTCATCACAATTTTGGTAAGAAGCACACAAATTGCACTGATCTTTTTTTGGTACATGGAATGAATAGTTAAATTCAGTACGAAAAATATGTCCGTACATGCTCTCCTTAGCAGGTGTAGTACCCTCAGTCATACATTTTTCTTTATAATGCCTATACATTTTGCTCAAGTTAAGATCACCATCCAAATACATTTTTGAGCTCTTAGCTCTGCAATAATGTGATTCCTTGGTAGGGTATGACTTTATGTGGTCACGAACTGAATTCTTTACATCCTCACTCACTTCTTTACCTCTTTTAGCATGCTTACCTCGTCTTTCTTCTTGTATTATACCCTCAGGGCTAGCCTTTTTTAATGTGGTTGAAACAAAAGAACTTCCTATAGCCAGCGTTGACATAAAAAACGTTTTGCACACACGGATTTTGTCTCTATGGATGTGTAAGTAATAGGCATAGTTAAGGGATCGTTTGCTATCATTGTTGTGCATTGAATATTTTGGTTTTATGACAGTAGTATTTTTGTGTACAAAATCTCTTTGCCTTGTAAGATCTCCTATCAACCAAAACTTATTAAATACTTCA
This sequence comes from Timema douglasi, assembly GCA_901482245.1. NCBI lineage: Eukaryota > Metazoa > Arthropoda > Insecta > Phasmatodea > Timematidae > Timema > Timema douglasi. The sequence goes on from CABEEJ010000182.1 coordinate 142,032, forward strand.
ATCCTTTGAGCCTCATTAATACGTTGTGAGCATTTAAGTCGACACTTCCCTCCACATGGACGTTTTATCTCTTTAGCAGGTACTTCCTTCCCACTTGCAGATTTATAGCTTTCTCCACAATTCTTCTTCTTTTTTTTTTTTTTTTTTTCCCATTGATCTGGATCTCTGTGTCTCTTCTTATGGGGATTGGATGTTCCTGCATCTATGCATACATCAGTACTAGATTTCAAATGTTCCAGCTTTTCAATAGTTGAGTGTTCTCTTTCTATATTTGCTAACCCAACTCTAGATAAGTTATTGAAATCATTCTCAGAGTTTTCTTTTATAACTGGCTCTTTTGAAATGTTGTCAAACGTTTGTGGCTGAAATTGAACATTATCAATCAAATGAGTATTGAATGATGATTCGTCTGAGGACGATGAGTCATCCAATACATCTTGAGGTAGTACATAGTCTTTGTCTTTGATTGAGTCATCAGAGTCAATTGAAATGTTGTGATCCAAGTCATTTAAATCTTTAATAAAATTGCTTCCAAAGGAGTCCTTAATATTTGAATGTTTATTGTGGCCCTGCAAATTGGTGTGCTTAGAATGTTCATCCAGCTCTTGAATGATGCAGCAATCATAAGAACTTTCCAAAGTGGATACACTTGTATGATGATTTGCAGTACTTATGAAAGGAGATGTACTTGTCCCAGGAGTTACTCCAACTATGTGTTGTCTCTTAGCAATATCTGAATAGTTACGGGATTTTTCTTCATTGTTGTCCAAATGTTTATCTGGTGCAGCCTCATCCTTAAAGAATAATACAAAGTTGTTTGCACGTGTTATACTAAATTAGATAAAGTTAAGTTAGGATAGTTTGGTTTATTTTCCTTTTCCCAAAACTATTTAAGGTAGGACTAGATATGAACATTTTGGAGAAATTTATCATTTGTTATCATAGTTATTTGTCTGGTGCAAAATGAATATTATGATAAAAAAGACTCCACTATAAAGTAAATTAAAGTAGCAAAGAAGAAGAAGATAAAAGTAAATGAATAAAGATTAAAAACTGAGATAGGCCTATATGAACAACAGTTATTAGGTGTTGGTAATTCCCATACACATCATTATTGGTAGGTAGTATAATAGAAATGTTATCTATAAGCCCCTCTAAACTAGAAGAATCAGTCCACGTCTGCAAAAGATTTTGCAAAACATACAAACCACTTTAATTCACGGATAGCCCACATTTTAAACTAAACTGTTCACACCATACCAGTTAATTAAGATCATACATAAATAGTAAAATAGTTTATAGAATTATCACTTCAGGACTGATCTACAATTAAATCATGTTCAATAGTAAACAAATGTTGGAAATAATTAATTTTTGCTTACCTTCATCCCAAGAGATCTGGCTAACCTCACAAGAAAACTACTTCTTGATTCACCAGGACTAGCCATATTAATAAAAATTTATTAAACACTGGCACCACAGTTAAAGAATATTATTTTTCTATCATTGCACCAATGAAACACTTCCTTTTCAAAGTACTCTATTACCCACTAAATAAATTTAGAAACAGTAGAACGTTTTGAATGAATTTAATTAGATTAACGCATGCTTGAAGTTCATAATTGATTAAATCAAAGATAAACAATTAACAAAGATAATATCAAAGAACCTAAATAATTGAATAACTTTCCTCCAGTATAATATTTTTTCAGATCACTATGCGCGCTATCTGTTATTACGTAAAGAACTATTGTTTTAAACTGATACATTACGATATATATTAGATTGAACGCATGATGTACAAAGTTCATTACTGCTACATCTTGAAATGTCGTGGTATTGAATATTGATGTTATAGCAATGTGTTTCAGTTCATTAGTGCTACATTTTGAAATAAACCAGTATTTAACTAAACAAAATCAATATTATAAATATTTCATAAGCAGTTTATCTCATATTGCTCAGCTCACAAGATAAATAGGAGTTAATGCATTAGTGAGCCAGAGAGAGCTTAAAATTTACAGTCGAATGGTATGAATAACTCAAAATCTAGTTTTTTTTAGTTATCGCACTTTTGAACCAGACGATCGATTTATAACAGTAACAGAAGAATATGGTAGCTCAGGATCAAGTACTTCATTTTGTTTTGAGCTTAAGTTTGAACCATTTTCTTGAGTAGGATCAGTGTGAAAAGTAGATTATTTGAACCTACTATTTTGTAAGGAGTTCTTTTTAGTTTTACATGCAGTAAACTGTCAACTGAAGTATCTGGATCTATGGTTGAATTATTGTCACTCAAATAAGAATTGACAGCAAAATCTGGATCTTTTACTGAGTCATCCGAATCTGTTATTATTGAATTTAAGTCTACTAGGGCTTTTTGTTTTGATGACCCAGTTCCATTTGTGTGTAAGTTGTGTATTGATTGTTCACCTACTTCAATTGAACATGTTAATACCTCACTTGAAGTGACAGTACTTTGAGTAGAGCAATCATATCCTGCAACAATGAAACCTTCTAGAATTTGGTTTGTTTGTTAATACAGTTTTGGCTCTTAGCACATTTTAATTATTTTTAGGAATTATAAACATAATAGGCATCCAACAATTAAAAATAACATACATTTAACATAGACTATATCAATATATATATATATATATATATATATATATATATATATATATATATATATATTTTGTATAGTTTAATGTAAGTGTTCTAGTTATAAGTGACTTCTAATATATTACAGGGAGAAAAATGTAACAATACGTTAAGCAGGTTATATACAGTTTTGCTACATTAAAAAGGAACAAAACCATTTTAACAATAAGTTATAATTATTTAATTACCCTATCAGGAGTATTTTAATCAGCAAATAATGTGATTCTGTTAAACTCAAATACTTTTCTTTGACTAGATAAAATTGAAGAGTCATATTAAATATGTATAAACAAAATTAATTTAAATGTTGGGACAAAATATTAAACAATATAAAACTACTATGCCAGCCACTAATCAACACAACACTATACCTAATAAAGTTTATTATATAGAAATACAATTACTAAACACAAAAACTAATTCAATCAAGACCACAAATATTAACAAATTAAGTTTCACTTACCCCTTTCCTTGAAAGCTATTGCTTTTAGATTTGACAGAAAATCAGTTCTTTTAATTGCCATAATGATTAACTAGGCTTACAAACACAAACACATGCCGATACTGCACTAATACAGCTGTCTCCAATTAGTTTACTGAGCAGATTAAAAAAAAGAAAACAGAACATGACTTTTGGCGGTCTATATTATGACAGTTTAGCCAACTTTTAATATTCAATATTCAACATTATGTGGGACAAAAATATTATTTGTTCAAAAACATAATGTTGTAGAATATAACTTACGGTAAAACAAAAATTAATATTATTGAATATCAAATAAATTAAACGCAAAGAATGGCTAATAAGAAGTCACAGGGTCATAGACCACATTGTATAAAAACTTATGAATGTTGACAAATGACTCTTTGATCTATTTTATTAATATATATTTTATGGTCAAAATGACATAAGTCGAAATATGGCACTTTTCCATGTTACTTAAAATAAATAAATGCTCAGGAAAAGAGACATAAAGTACACTTGTACCATTTTCCCTGTGACAAATCACTCCAAAGTTAATTATATCATTTGGATTTTTATTTCTAACAGAAAACTTATTAGAGTTTGACTTATATCACTTTTTCTAAACATAAAGTACCTAAGTCAAAACAGATTTTTTCATTGACTTAGGCCACTTTTCTCTGAGAGTCACGAATTATTACTAACAAAATAATACTTATTTTTTATTTAGCACCGCGTCTTACTACCCGTTCGGGATATACGCTTAATATCAACAATAGATTGGCAATTAGAAAAAGAATACAGTCAGAAAATCCATTCTATTACTTGGTCAGTAAGTTGTTGACATCTAACCTGCTGTCAAGGAATGTAAAACTCAGAATATACAAAACAATAATTTTACTGGTTCTCTAGGGTGTTCAAAAATGAGGTGCTTAAGAGGATATTTGGTCCAAATATGAATGAGACTACTGAATAATAGAGGAAGTTGCATACTGATGAGTTAAATACCCTGTACTATTCACAAGACATTGTTAGGATAATCAAGTCTTGTAGATTACAGGGGGCAGCGCAAATGGGAGATTATAGAACCAAACCCAATGGGAAGAGACCAGTGGGAATTAATAGACTCAAATAGAAGGATAACATTAGAATGAACCTGAAAGAGATAGGGTGTAATGAGGTGAACCGGCTAGAACTGGCTAGAGCTAGAAATAGGTGGCATACTTTTGTAAGTGTAGAAATTAACTTTTGAATTCCTAATACCATCAAGTAAGTAACAATATTTAAAAAATTATCTCAGGGAATTTAAAATAAGAATTTGGTCTAACTTTTGTTGGTGTTGGTTATTAAGTTATATGGCTTTGGTTGGGAAAGAAATTAATAACTATATTATATTTATAAACATATTAGATCCAATTAATTTGTTATAATGAAGGCATGACATTAAAAACTCTTAATTGGTACATATAATAAACAAGATTTAACTGGGCAGTTGACACAATAATTAGGCCTAGTTATCGGATTCATAAATTGAAGAACTCCTTACTTTCTTGAGCCTTTAATTATATTTTATTATTATGCTTCAATATGTTTGTTATATTACAAATAGCAACTCACAATATTAACTAAAGTGGACATAATGAGTGTGAGTTTGTTTAAAAGCAATTATATTAGCATTACTGTTTTATAAATTTGGGAAATTACATTGGTGATAAACTCAACTTAACAAACCATGATCTCTAGAATAGGGTTTTGGTTAGTTTTTGCATCTCTTTCTTTGTGAAATAGACTTTAAATATTTAGGGCAAATACTTGAAGACAGATCACATTTCTTCTCCTTCTTAGTAGTTTAAATATCATTATATCCATTCTTAGTTCTTAGTTAATAATTATCACCATTTCTGCTTATTAGCGATGGAGATTATAGAGAGGTTGACTAGATAAAAATCTAATACACTTTTACACTAAATATTCTTAACACATACATCAAACACAATTCAGGAAAACATATCTAAATAATTAAACTATATTTTTTATAGATCAGCGATGAAATAAGAGTCAATAAATAGCAACTTGGAGAACTGATACAAAATGTAGGTATAAGAAAAGTTACAATTTCCTTTTTACATTACATCGGGGAAGCTATATGTATGTATGGTGTCGCAAAAAAGTAAAATTATTACCAAGAAAAATGTAACTCAACTTTTTTTATGTTTGTAAGGACATGCGAGGCACATTCAGGAAGTAAATAACATTTGGATTTTAGAAGAAATACTAAATTATTTTATTTTTGTCTAATTCTAAATACTCTAATCTACATTTCAATATAATCAAAAAAATTGAGGCAATTTTTATAATGTGGCAAAATATATTGTACACCCTGTTCATAGAAGTTGTCCGCCTGTGTTTTGAGACGTTTCTCAACGGTTTCCTTCAGCTCATTGTTGCTGTCAAACTTCTCACAAGAAATCTTTTCAGGTGTTGTAGGAACAGATGAAAGTCACTTGGCACCAGGTCTTGTTTTTAGGGGAGCCTATATTAAGTTGCCAACACATAGATTTTTTTTCATATTCTGAAAATTGAAAAATGACACCTGGACACGGGAATCGAAACTGGGACCTTCGACTTAGTACGCCAATGCTCTTACCACTGAGCATCCAGGATTCGTCCCGTGCCCATGGTCATTCTTCACTCATATTTTAAGGCAGAGTCTAAGATGGACGTGCGGAAGTCGTCAGCTTATAAACATGTGATTATATAAGATCACAGCCATCAGACAACGCAGCCATTAGTGACTCGGTAGTTGGCATTTTTGCAGCCATTCGACAATTATATATATAATTGTACAGGATTGCATATATTAATGAAACAAATAGCCGAAATTATTGATAATGCATTTTAGTGGGGATAGTCCCTCATAGATATCATATTCTGAAAATCGAAAAATGACACCTGGACACGGGAATCGAACCCGAGACTTAGTACGCCAATGCTCTTACCACTGGTCCCGGGTTCGATTCCTGTGTCCAGGTGTCATTTTTCAATTTTCAGAATATGATATCTATGAGGGACTATCCCCACTAAAATGCATTAACAAATAGTTTCGGCTATTTGTTTCATTAACATAGATTTTTGCTTGCTCTGCTGTCACATGAAAAACTCACGTGTCACCTACTACTACTAATAAAAACATGTGGTGTTGGTAATGCTGCAAAAATTCCAAAGCTGATCTCATATGTTTTCCTTTTAATCCTCTTTGAGCATTTTGGATACAGACCTCAAACTTTGTTTATGGTAGTGTAGCTGTTCTGCCACCACTTCATGCAGTAGATACAGTGGAATTACAATTAATCGCATTGATTCCTGCAAATTTTCTTGTCCACTTTTTTATTTATCTGTTTCTAACCCTGAAGAGATTTTTTGTAATTTCTTCCATTCAACAGGACAAAATCAGGTGCCACGTTACAATACTGAGCACTTAGTAGATATAATTTTTCCCCATTTTCAGCATAACAATACACATAACTGAGTATATATAAAATTTTACTGAGTATATATTAAATTTTTCCTAATTTTAGTTTTCAAAATATTTTAGATTGGTGAGATTATTCTGTCAGTTCCACCCCACTGCCATACTTTGTATTTAAACTGCTTCAAGAATTAAATGTTCAGATGAACTCTACTAGATTTTCGGATTGGCTTATTACAATTATTTATATTCGTTAGAAAGTGCTTATGTGATTGGTTTAAGAACTGTACAAATATTTAAGAAAATTAACTTGATTGTTTTTAGTACATTTTAATATGACTAATGAATACTAGCTGTCAAATTAAGGAAAAACAATCAAGTTACAATTGTTTATTTTAAGAAAATATACATGGCTTTAATCAAGCCTTTGTCTTCAAGGTCCCATTACTATCTGGATTATCAAGCTTGCTGATACTTTGATTAATAACTCTTTACATTATTGTATATAAACTTTCATCAGTTGCTACACAGGCGAAGGCAGGCATCCATCTCACAATAAACTAGTTTACCATTGGGAAGGAGGTTAAGGTTCAAATCTCAGGTGGTGGAACTAAGATTGGTTTTCCACATCCAATTTATCATAGTAGGTTTCTAATTCCTTCTCGGTGCTAATGCAGGTGCACTTTCTCTAAATTACCCCCCTCATTCTTTTATTTTAAACAAAGCTGTTACTGTCCATGGTGATGAATGTAATGATTATTTAAAACATGTTAAAAGTACAAGATATAAAACGTGGCACTGGACTCTTTACGCCAAGCCTTCAATTACAACTCCGACTTCTATTTTTATATTGTCTGACTTTTTCAGAAACAGCTCATGTATATAATTATTAGTAAACAAATGTACTGCAATAAAATGCTCAAACACAGATTTGACATAGGAAGCTTATTTGGTGTTGTGAATTAATTTTTGAATACATTTGTCAAACAGTATTACAAGTCGGAGTTGGTACATTCTTACTCCACCCAAATATGTTTATGAATCTGGCTCCAAAGTCGTGATTTAAAATAACATGTTTCACATCTTGTGAGTACATTTAAGTTACTGTATCCAAGAAAATTTGAATATACTCTTATAATAAAATAATTTGAGTTTCTCTCTCCTTTTCCCCCAATTTTGACCACAACTAAATACATGATAACATATTTTTAGATTAGTGAGAAATGTGTTATTGTTCTTAAATTTTTAAATCAATATTAATATTAATTTTATTTCAGAAAAGGAGATGGTTTTAAAAATGGACTGCAAGTTTTTTTTGAACACTGGTTTTTAAGGATTCAATCAAGTTTTAGGGAAATATCTTTGAAAGCTTGTTTTTATTGTATAAGTATTTATGGAATGATTGTAACTTTTAATCCATAATGGAGATTTTCAACTTAACATAATAACAAACATAATATAATAGTTACACAGAATATACTTTTATTCTAAACATTTCATGTTGGTGTGTGTTCTTTTGTTTCAATGATTCAAAACATATATTTGGTTTTTCACAATTATGTCAAGATTAGTGTAAGACATGACTGAACAATTCCATGCATTCTCGATGTATATATACTATCGGTATCTCAAGATGAAGAAGATGCATAATGGTTCCAACAGTAACATAATTTTAATAAATCAGGAACTATGACTTCACATTAACATGAAAATAAAATGTTTAAATTTTCCTTATAGTCTAAGTATTAGTATATTTTACTCAAGAAAATTAAGATACATTTATACATACAACATTGAATGATTTGTATTTTAGTAGGATGGCTAAAGTGTGATTCCTAACATGTTTATGATATTATTATAGATTTTGATTGGATTCACCCAAATACATTTTTTATCCTTTGAGCTACTAGACTAAATGACAATACTTTTTAGTATAGCTTGTTTGGTAAAAATAGATTTATTTCATTAGGTAATAGATTATTTATAGCTAAAAAAACTTTAATAATTTGATAGCTTACTTTTAATACTAATGTAATATAAAAGTAAGGAATAAGAAAATCATTCAACATTAAAAATACTAATTTTATATACAGTAGGACCCTACTCAAATGATGGGCTAGGTTCCAAGGCCCACTGTAAACCAGAACAAAGCCTTTATTACCTTTCCAATGCATAATATATTTATGCAATCATATATAAAGTGCACAAATAAAAAATAATTGAGTGAAATCTATCAAATGATCATTTGACAATTGATAGTTAATATAATTTAAAGTTTCCTATCACTACTGTAATCAGACTAAATTACTGACATAAAATGGTGGCCAAAGCCATTCACTGCATGGGTAATGCCGTAAAACGCCAAAAGGGCGAGAAAAGCGCCAAACATAGTGTGAAAACCGCTGTATTATTGAAACGCCATAAAGCGAGGCCATACTATATAAGATAATTTGGTTTTGATTTTATATGTAAAAATATTTTTTTTTGCATGGGTATAGTTAAAATTTATTCTTTTAGATTGAGTTAAACAATAAATATTGCAACTTGAAATCTCCACTTAGGATAGTTAATAAATTCAAAGGCATAACTAGAGCCGATGGCACCCAGTTCAAATAAGAAAATGGCACCCCTTGAAAGCTGTTCTTTAAAATTTGTTTGAATTTGTATATTGGTACTCAAACTGGTTACTTGTTTTAATACCAGTTAAAAAATATTAGAAATAAAATAAATACATATTGTTGAAAGGAAACTTTTATTGTTCCTAGTAGTTTTAGTATCTTTGGTGCCCATGGAACATGCCCCAGCTACTCTAGTCTAGTTACGTCATTGTATATATTTATCTCTTGAATTACCTGTAACCTGAATAACAAAGTCATATTTTAATGTAGGATATTTAATTAAACAATCTTTAAATTCTGCATAAAGATTCCAGATATAAAACAAATATTATTGGTATGAGTTTTGTGAGAATCCTCCAAAGGTTCTATAAATATTGAAGAGTAATGATGACTTAATTTTGGCATAAGAATAATATTGCTTACGGTACCACGCCAAAATTTCCATTCTAATACACATGTAGAGCTCTTTGTATACAACATGATGGTTGCTTATATGTTAGTCACTTGTTATACAAATGCAAGTACTTTGCATACACAGGGGGTGTTATTCATACGTTAGCCACTTGTTATACAAATGCAAGTACTTTGCATACATACTATTGGGTGTGCTTGTGTTAGCTATTCACTCTGAATCTGCAGGCATTTTTTTAACCAGTCACTCTCATATTCATTGTACTTTTTTTTTTTACTTTCACATAGGGTCTTAATACATTTTTATTGTTTACTTCATGTCTTCAAAATATGTATCAGATTTTAAGAAAGCTCATTGAAACAATTTGTCAGCCAGAAGGCAAGAGAAAGAAAGGTTTTTCCACAACCTAGCAGTTTGTTCACATGGTTCTTTAATTAAAAGTATGATTGAAATATACATTATTTTTAAACTTGTCTTGAGGAGGTTCTTTTTAAATAAGCAAAGTTGTTGTTGTCACATAATATATTTAAATTAGCTTTTTCAACCTCGATCTTGTGGTCAAGTACTCGCCTCATGACCTGATGTTTGTGGTGTTAGGCCTAATCAGAGTCAAAATATCTTTCTTTAGCGATAAAAATCCGTACCACAACTTCCTTCAGTCCAATATAAATTGTGGTAAGTAAAATAACCCTGGGAGGTATGTGGTAATACCTTTACCAGTACAATTAGTAGGCTCTTTTGTTCTCACTCATAGAAATTCTTGTATGCCGATATGACCAGGAATCAAAACGTTCAAGTTCAATAAATAAACAAAAATAAATGAGCATTTTAAACAGATGACCAATGTTTATTATTGTTTGGTTCACAGGTGTTTATTTTTTTAACATATACACTATACACTCTCACATTTGACATCTGAATATCTGTCTCTGTGCCATATCTGACCAGCCAGCATCCTACTTCAACGCCTCTAGATATTTTGTGGCTAAAGAAGTGAAGAGATTTAGCAGCCAATGCTAGAATGTTGTATATACAACAAAAGTTTTAAATACTTATATATAAATAATTAATAATGTATTCTGTCAAAGCACCAGCAATAAATCTATGTTTTCTGATTAAATATTTTGTTTTGCGCTGCCTTATTTATATTTTATTCTATATGTAACAGATACACACGCCAATATTTTTTTTATAAAACCCTTAATTTTTCTTGTTTTTACTTGCTTTTTTGTGTTTTAGTAACATTTTTCCTCCTCTGATTATCCAACATTTTTTATGTTCTGACCTTGTCACAATCCCGTGAGTGGCTGATTGAGGGTCCACTGCACTGGTATTTTAAATCAATTCTTGTAAAGAGCACCGATTCAACCAAATTATTCTCAATTTAATTTGGTAAGAAAGCATCTCCATACAGTTGAATTCTTACACTCAGCAGTATATTTATTTATTTTATATCTATTTCATTTATAGGTTCACCTTGCTATAATTTAAAATAGGATCTATCGAAGAAGTTGGTTAAATATATGTCCATTATTGTGTTATTTGGTAAGACATATAAAGATCTTAATAATAAAGCCAAAAATTGAATATGGCTTATTTGGCCATTATTTTTGTAATTTAAACTAAATGTAAAGCCTTGGTTAGATTGTTTTAACCTATAACAAATATGGAGGTGATTTAGCAGACAATATTTTATAAGTCTCTTTGTTAAATTTAAGAATATCATTATCGTTGATTAAACACATACTAAACCCTAAGCCTGGGGCTATATAATTTACTATATAATTGCTTGAACAAACACTCTAGATTTAACATACCCGCTTTGGTGACCACATGGTCTAACATGCCACTCTTGCATTAGACTAGACTGCCAATGATGGGGAGATTGAGGTTCGAATCTCGGTCAGGTGCACTGAGAGTGTTTTTTTCAAAACGATGTATGTTCTCCCTCCTTACGAATATAGCCTTCCTAATCACTAAAACCATTAGTGTAATTAGTAAATAAGCATATAACCTGAATGGATGGTAAGTCACAGCGCTAAAAATATTTTTAACACAAATTTAAAAGTGTCATAAATTTAATTTTCCTTGTATTTATTGTATCTATAACAAATAAAATTATAGATTTACACCATTGTATAGAAATCATAACTTTTTAAACTTTATTTCTTTAAAATAATTGCTATGAAAATAATCACACAAAAAATCTCATAATTTTATTTCACTTTAGATTTTTTGAAAAATAATTTTTTGCATGCTGTAAAGCTAATTGCTTTTGCTATATTAAAAAAAATTAAAATCAGAAAAATATTTTTTAGCTATGGGCTTTTAAATGACATATTATATAATATTATAATTACATCTTATTTACAGAATCTTATTGTGACCCGAACGTGCTAGAGTTGCCACAGCTTTCCTGGAGAAGTATTCCAGTAGAAACTCCTCATTTTGATTTTATGAAGACCCACAATGTTTGGAAATTAAACAGTAACTTACAACGTGGTATGAAACAAATTGATATGGCAACATCCAATACATTCAACAACAGACTGTTACAGAAACCTAATTTCAGCTGTACCAAACCAAGACAAAGACAACAAGTGTTTATGAATGCTGTAAAACCTAGTATAGGAGCACGATCAAATGACAATACGGCGGAATGTGGTTTGAATGTGCTCACCTCTTCTGAATGGAAGAGGCCTGGTTCATACAGTTGTGTAAATTGTGGAAAGTTGTATCGGTGGAAGAGGAATCTCCTAGCTCATGAAAAAATCGAGTGTGGTAAAGAGCCACAGTTACAGTGTCCATATTGTGCTCATCGCACTAAACATAAGAGTAGTTTGGTGAAACATGTGGAGCGAGTACACAAACAACCATTTGCATGAAAACAAATGCTAATTGATATATACCCTAAAATGGTTGGATTTAGATATAAAAAGTCGATGAATAAAATATTTGTTTTTTGTCAAAAGTGGTAACAAATCAACTTTTACTTAAGTGGTATTGTCCAACAAATATAAAAATTATGTCTAAACCTAATAAACCGAATATAGAGAGTTAAAAATATATAATATAGCTTCCTTAAGCATAATTTCTTTTTCTTCATGGTGACCTGGTGACCTGGCGGTCTAGGGGTAAGGTGTCACTTCTGTGCTGGTGGCTGGGGTTCAATCCTCGGTCACGGCACAGATTTATCTGATTTCCAAACCCTTCCTTCACCTCTGACAAGACATCTTGTGAATGTGGAGAATGCCAGGCCTCCACCGTTCGGATTCCACGTTAAACTGAAGGTCCTCCATTTCATCTCACAATCACCCTCCATTACACATTAGCGTAAGTGCGTATAACCCGAACGGCTAGTAAGACGCGGTAATAATAATAATAATAATAATTATTATTATTATTATTTTTCTTCACATGTCATCATCATCATCATCAGCTGTTTCCATCATGTGGCCGTGTCAGTTTGGTAAAATGCCTCCATTTGTCTCCTTTCACTAGCACACTTTCTCTTATCTGCTTCTGCCATATCTTTGTTGGCCACCCTTGTGGTATTTTTTCTACATACTGTGTTTCCATGATTTTATTGGCATCATCTCTTTTTTCATCCTCATTCATGCCCATACCATCTCAGTCTTGCTTCCTCTACTGTTTCATGTACTCCCTGTAAGTCAACTTTCCCAGATAACTTCATTCCTAATCTTGTTTCTCCTCGTGACAGCTGACATGCTTCTCACAAACTTCATTCAAACACATAATTTACTAATGTGTTTTGGTTGAAGGAAATAAACTTACAAGGATGAGGTAACTTGTTTTTTGTTATTGGAATGCTATTGTTCAATCAATCAATTAAAAAATATTGACCATAAAGGCAAAGAAGTCATTTATATTTCCTTTTGTTTTATTTCGCGCATATCACTTAAATTTTAAAAGGCATATTGAACTTTAAATATATTTTGATTGTCATTTTAATGTTCCAAGTAAAAGTTCATAAAAAACTCGTCTCACAAAATTTCTATGTCCTTACTAATTGAAACTTAATAACTTTTTCTATTTATGTGTATTTATCAGACATGCAAGCAATTTCCAATTATTTTGTTAAATTTCTTATAAAATGCCTTATATAAACAATGATTATCATATATTCTTATTAATATCCATAGAAAGTCCCTAATCATTTTTGTTTAGTGTTAATGCAAATTATGCCTACAAGAACAAAATAACCTCATTTGTATATGATCTTATAGTAACAAGAACTGGCTCTCAGGATATAGACTGTAAAATAAATGTAACAATTCAGGCCGTTGTGCCACCTAGTATGGTTAAAAGGATCATCTTCTTTGTTTTCTCTGCGGTTTCTTCTTATTACTACATGCATTATATTAGGATCTTTAACTGACTAAACCTACAGCCTGTTGAGGTTGCTGTTTCTAAATTTAGATAAACTAGCTCTTACAGTTTAAACTTACCTTTACTTAACAATTTAATCACTATTTATGACTTAACTTCATTAAAACGCACAATACATACTACCACCTAGTCCAAGGTTTCTGAAAAATAGTCTCTTATGAAAGTATAAATTTATTAATTGGTAGCCTATTTCTAAACACTTTCAGTTCACCTAAATAATGCTTAAACAATAACTGAATTAGAGTTCACCACAAATTGTGTGTGCCATTATTCCTGTCCACACGTGGCTTATCCCGATCTTTTATCCTCACATAATCCACGCTAAAGCATGTGCACTTCTTCCAAAATAATCTTTCTTGTCCTTAACCCTTATATTAATCAGTATTGAGAGTGTTCAGACATCTTTACACAACATTACTCGCCATCTGTCTCGCACATTATTTCATGGCCATGACCCCATCATTGTTCTCAGAACTTATTGCTACTGGTATTCTGGGAAACTTTATAGTGGCATTTGAATGTTACTAATTTCATTTTAATTCTGTTGCTTATGGAAGAATATTAGGACAGAGGGACAAAATATTTAGCAAAATCTCCCTCAAAAAGCTAAAAAAAAAGGTTTTCCTCAAAGAGGTATATTATACATTTTAATTTTTAATTTAATTAGAGTGAGGTTGACTCATATTGAGCGTTCCACTCTCATTTATTGATAATATCCTTAGGGTTAATTAACTTAAAATCCCCAAATTAAAAGAATATTTTCTTGAAAATCCAAGAGCTCTCTTTTTGAAACCAACCAACAATATTAGCTTATTAGAGAGGATAAGATAGCTTTCTTAAAAATGCACATATATCTGTTGAAAATTTTCAGCTGATATGAAATCTCAAAAATAACAAAACAAATTATAAAAAAAAAATTTAAATCTAAAATAAAATATGCAATTATAAATAGATATTTAGATTTATTAAGCTAAAACTTTCATGATGTTAGCCAAACACCTGCACAATTTCAAATTAAAATTCTAGGTCAAATGGCTTGCAAATAACTTATAAAGGGATTTAAATAAATCACTTCTTTTAAAACTCCATAGAGTCTTGTCAACACTCACCCTCTCTTTATATATCAATCTGTCCAAATACTTCTCATGAAAGGTTAATGAGATTTAGTCGATCAATTATGGCTAAATTTATGGATAACTTTAATTGGTCTCATTAATCCTTTTACTTTACCCTTTCTATGATATCCTCTAGATGGGACATTTGGTCTGTCTTTTCATTAGAGATCTAGAAAAATAAAAACCTATCATTTCATGGTAATTAACCCTTATTAACACTTTAACATATACTTTTCTTATTTCCTCCACTATGCCACATTGAATGTGATTAACCCTAGGTTTTCTAATTTGCATTCATTAGTGAAAGTATTCTTAAAAAACCTTAATTTTATTGACTTGTATTTCCAGAATAATAAGAGCTTACCAAAATTTTGTATTTCTTTAAATTTTACAATATGCCTGAGATATATTGTAATTTTGTATGTAAATATTGTGTGTGTATCAGGGTAATTTAATAACTCAACCCTTAAGGGTGGATGTAGGGTACACAAGAAAATGTCAGATGTTCTTGCAACTTTTATAGCAAAACTTTATTTTGTAAAAATAAATAAAATATTGCTTCATTACAAACATAGAATTTAATTTTCTACACATCTTGATACCAACAGTTGTTGAATAACTGCCATGAGACTAGTGGCATTAGAGGACACATTTTCCAAATGAAGAGGAAAAGTTGTCATTAAGTTCCAGGGCACCCTTGACAGAAATTCAACAAGGGTTGAAGTCACTATGTGAAGAAAATTAAACTCTTTATTTTTGCACTGAAGCAATATTTTATTTATTTTGGCCAAAAAAAAGTTTTTCTGAAAAAACTCCATAAACACTGTCCTTGTCTCATGTTCTCTAAATTCCCACAGTACTTTTACAATACGGGCCATCTCAAAAATATAAATTTGTGTCTGCTGTTTCCCAATTGTCAACTTTTCTTGCTGTTAATTTAAGTAACTTCAAGTCTATTTTGTGATTGTGCCAGTTTGTATCACTCCTAACTCTACCTTAAATACTAGGAATGGTCTAGTATTATGCATTCATATGTAGGACCACAGAGTTGGTGCATAAATAATGGACTATTTGGTGAAAATAGGTGAGAACATCTTTTATAACTGAGTTAACGCATGCGATACTTAACAAACTTGACCCATTGTCATATTTTGAATTTCTTGAAAATTTATCTGCATTGACACACCACTAGCTAAGATTAAAAACAAAATACTCATAAAATAAGATCTCATTAATATATAATTAGCTTGTAGGTTTTGAAACAAAAGCTTTCATTAGAAAGTTAAAAGTAGGACACTGAACTTATCGATGTTAATTGTTGTTGGTTAAAAGCAGTAAAATAATCAAATATCATATAAATCAATAAAATAGTAAATACATTTAAGAATTAAAATTCAAATTATCATTGTCTTATTGTTGTGGAATACATTTTATTAAATCACATACTTTTGAACTGAATACTGGTACCTTTTCATTTAAGTTTGTGTAATAAAAATATAGTATTAAGTTTGGTAAAAATATTATTTGTATGAAATTTGTCATGTGTGTTTTGTAATAGATCTGAGGAAAATCTTTAAATAATTCTCACTTACTATGAGACTATGGGCCAGTTTTGCATATGAAAATGGCCCATTCTATTAGAGTTTAGGTAGGTGTCATCCTGCAATTAATGTAGTGCCACACTTGAGGCATACTCAATCTGACTAAGAAACTGGACCTTTGGCATATTATGAGCTTTATAAACCATTTGATCTTCGCTAGTCAGTCACTGTTAGCCTCAAAGGTAAGATGTTTGTAAGTTTATAAGTCCATATGACCTTTATTATAATAAATACAAAATGTAACACCATGTTCAGTCTAACGACTTTCTTATTATATTTGTATTCTTACATCTACAATTAAAATAAATGTTATCGTTCAACCATTCAACCTTTACATTTGTTAGTACTTACTGGAGATGGGACAGTCAAATACTTTATTCCTTTGATTCTTATGGTAGTCGAGAGATTTGTAAAAACTTCAAAAAAGTATCTTGAACAAAATTATGAATACCTTGACTTCAAATAACAATTTCAAGCAATTGGTAAAAGGAATTAAATAGACCTGTGTAGTTGGCAGAGTAACAAAATTACAAAAAAGGCAAAATTGTATTAATATAATTAATTTACTAAAAAAGTGTTATCTTTTTTTTAGAAATGAAAACAAAATATCATTTGTTAATGGTTCCAAGGCTTAAAACACAACATTTTTAAATAAAATTTTCAAATATTTTCACCTAAACTAAAATTTACATTTTTAAAAACTTCAAAAGAACATTGAGGATTCAGATTCGAGATTCTGATTCGAGAAATAAAGGTTTTGACCCATCTGTAATATTTACTAGTTCCATGTAGATTATTTACATTGCTAAGGCTGGGTGGTTTCATAGTAACAATATTTTTGGGCACTACTAGCTGTTTGGACTTTTCACATATTTACACTATGAGGTAAGGATAAGTAAGGTAGATTATAGAGAAAATATACTCTCATTCCTTTGGATGGAAGGTGGTAAACAATTGAGCGAAATTAACTCTCTGTACACCTGACTGGATTCAAACCTCAACTCTTTGGTTAATGGCAGTTCTATTCATAATGAGAGTGACACCTTAGACTATAAGACTATAAGACCACTGATGCGGCTTAACTTAGATTGTAAATGAACTAAGTGTTCAAACAAAAATTGGGAAACAATTTATAAGGAATATATTTTCTAAAGTAAAGGCCTGATTGAGATTCCTTAGTAATACAAATAACTGAATCATTGTACTAAATAAGTGTGATTTACTCTTTAAATTTTCACAATGTCTTTCAAATATTCATGTCATAAAATATTGATTTGCTGATAAAAACAAATTGTCTATTTTTTAATACTTATAGAAAGTTCGTATGTTATTGTCGAATGAAGAGTTCAGTAAACTGCACTTTGCTAAGTTTTCTTGCTCGACTGGAATCTTGTATCTCAAATCCTTGTTAATCGACTGTAGGAAGCACTCCTGACTTTATTTCATAACCACAATGTAATATAACCTAAAAGAATACAAGACAATATTTAAAGATTTATTAATATGTTAATATAAATTACATAATTTTCATTTGAATTTAAAAAGTAATACCTGGACACAGGAATCAAATGTGAGAACTTAACTTGTGTCTAGCTATAATTTTTCAAGTAAAATTAAGAAAATTGTATGCACAGTTCAAAACTATATCCAATAGCTATTCTATTCTAAATTTTAAATATTGTAACAAAATAATGCTTGCTAGAAGCATATAATTAATAAATCAAAAAAATGAAAGTGTTTATTTCACCCTTTTGTTAGTACCAGTCAATAGAATTTAAATTTGTTTTTCAAAGTACACTTTAATCTAAGAACTGTATTTATAAGATCTACTTTTATTGTAAGATGCCAGTGAAAGGAAGGTGGAGAGGGGAACAGCACAGATTTAGGAAACAGTTTTACAATAGACCTGATATTTACCATACGACAGCTGATGGAAAGAAGGTATGGATTTGGGAAGGACTTGGTAATGGTATGTATGTATGTGGAGAAGGCAAATGATAGCATGGATAGAAATAAAGTTTGGAAAGTGATGGAGGAGGCCGAAGTGGAAAGAGGAGATGTAATGAGAGTGAAAAGCATGTATGAGAATAACAGGAGTTGTGTAAAGACAAGACAGAGTGGAAGGACAGAGTGGTTCGATATAAAAATTGGTGTGATGCCGGGGAGTGCCCTCTCACCACTACTATTTGTAATGGTAATGAAAATGATCATGAACAAAGCTGAAATAAAACTCTGGAAAGAAAGAATGAAACCCATGATGTTTGCTGATGACTTAATGGTATGGGGAGGAGAAGGAAGAGGGAGTACAAGAACAGCTACAAGAATGGAATGAAGAAATAAAAGAGTGTGGAGTGAAATCTAGCATGGTAAAGTGTGAAGTGATGGTAATGACAAGAAAGAGGATCAGGCCTAATAAAGCTGTAAAGTTGGATGGAGTAGAGCTGAGAAAAGTGTCGGACGTAAAATATCTTGGACGCATGATTGAGGGGAAAGGTGGAAGTAGAGAGGATGTAATGAGAAGAGGACAGCACAAAGAGTTGTTCTATAGGGTTGTAAGAGATCTGCTAAAGAGAAGGGCCCTTGAAGTGTAAGGAAGTGTTGTGTACAGGATGCACTTTGTACCCAATTTAATATATGCAGCAGAAACATGAACATTGAATTCAAGAGAGACTAGAAAGTGGAGGCCATGGGAGTAAAGTTATCCGGGAAGAGTTGGGGTACAGGGAGTACATGAGATAGTAGAGGAAGTAAGACTGAGTTGGTATGGGCATGTAATGAGGATGGAAAAGGAAAGGCTGACAAATAAAATGATGGTGATTAGATATGTAGAAAGAAGACTGCAAGGGAGGCCAAGAAAGATATGGGAGAAGCAGATAACAGAAAGTGTGCAAATGAGAGGAGAGTAATGGGAGTAATTAAAAGAGGAAGAGTGGTGGAAGGAAGGAAAAAGATGGAGTCATTTTACTAAACTGACCCAGCCACTGGCTGGAAAGTTGTTGATGATGATGACTATGATTTATTTAATTAAATGGCTAGTTAATGTGTAAGCCAAATACTACTTCAAATTTAAATTGAAACTTTAAAAAATCTTAATTGAAGGACAAAATAAAATGTTTTTGTTAATCAAAGTGAATTAAAAGTTAAATAAATAGATGAGTGATGCAATTGGAGTTATATTAATACTTTGCTATATCTATATGTTCAAGTTTACAAGAATTTCACTAAACTGTATTATGATTTTATAACGGTAGCGTGAAGGGACAAAATAGGTTATGAGGTTATGTGCACATAAAATTTAAAAATATTCTATAAAATATAAAACTTATTTAGAAGTAAAAAATATAACTCTATAGCTGTGCTCTTGACATAATTTGGTCAAATTTAATATTTAGCACCGCGTCTTACTACCCGTTTGGGTTATACGCTTTAAGTACTAATTACTCTAATGGATTAGGAATTGGGAAGGTTGAATTAGAGGAAGTGGACCCGCATTTGCGTGGAGGGAGAGTGGAAAACCATTTAGGAAAAACCACCCCCAGTTCACCCGACCGAGATTCGAACCTCGATCTCCCCGTCCTTAGCAGTCGAGCAGCTCAACACGACGAGCGCGTTAGCCAACTATGCCACCGAGGCGGGTTTGGTAAAATTTATTTGTACCTTTTTTTTTATCACTGCATCTAACTACTCGTTTGGTCTATATGTATGTATGCAATTATTACACTAATGCACTAGGGATGAGCAAGTTTGAATTTAGAGGATGTTTACCCACATTTGCGTGGAGGGAGGGAGAAAGGAAAACCTTCTAGGAAAACCATTTTACTACACCTGACTGAAATTAAAACCCCGATATACCTTTTATCGACAGTCTAGTGTACTGCAAGAGTGGTGCCTTAGATCATACTGCCCCCGAAGCAGGTTATTTTTATTTGCTTTTATATAAAGTTCTTAGAATTTAGTTTTGTTTATGTTGATAAACATTTATGGCCCAATATGATATGAAGTATTGCCAATCTTAAAACCCAAAACACCAAACTCTACACAACACAGTTTATCCTGAAAATGAAAATTATCCAGAAATGAATATTTGTAAAGATAATAAATCTATATCAAATCAATTGAAATATTAAAAAGTATTAAAACACTCATCTCATTTAAAGTAAAATAACATTAAAACACTTATCTCATTTTGAAATTTAAATTTTAAAATACCAATTTGAACCCTCAATAACATTTGTCCTATTGATTATCTAAAAAAAAAAAGCTCCCTCCTGATCATTTATTAATGGGTTATAAATATAGCTTCCCAGATTTACAAAATTTCAAACAACCATCAAATCTACACAATATAAAAACACTGAAATGAGACCAAATTATTCAACTTTTCAGAATTATTTCCATAGACATTAAAATTGTGTGTGCAAACATAATATTAAATTAAACTTGATAGATTATTTAAAAAAAAATATTTAAGAAGAAAACCTGCTTCAGTGACAAAGTAGTCCAAGTCAGGGGTCTCCAAATTATGGCCCTCGGGCTACATCTGGTTTGCTACAAGACTTTATCCAGCTTGTTCCAAGATTTTATCAAAAAAACATATTAATTGTTTTTCTGTGTTATTTCTCAACCACGCAGTTTATTTGACATGTCCAGGTTCTATCTGCACGCGTAGTGCTTTCCCCCATAACACCAAACCAAAGTGCAGTCAGAATAGCAAACCCTCATTTTCAGTCGCAGGCGCCATTCCTTATACCTACAACAGAACGGCTTGACTCTGATGATTTTTAGCTAGTTCCAAGTCTCCCGGCAGAGGGTCATCAAAGGAAAGTTCTGAAAGATGCTAAGCTAATTTTTTTAAATGTAATTATATTGACTAATTATTATAAATATAATTTATTACACATAAATTGATTCATTTCTCACAGAAAAGAATAAACGTCAATCACCCTTATCAAACTCTGACTGGCCTTGGCAAAATATATTTTTTACAGACGTCACTGGTCATATGACTTGAATCTAAATTTGCATGTTGAAACAAATTTGATTTATGATCTATTTGTGCATGTCAAGGCATTCAGGGCAAAAATAATGCTACTTGAAGAACAGGTGAACAATACTTTGACTCACAAAAATGTGTAAATATACTATGTGGCCCACTTAGCAAAACGTTTGGAGACCCCTGATCTAAGGCATCACTCTCACGTTGTATTGACCTACTGAAGACATGGGTATCTGGGTTTGAATCCCGGTCAGGTCTACTGAGGTTGGTTTTTCCTAATTGATTTCCCACTCTGCTTCCTCACAAATGCAGGAAGATTACCTCTAAAATGCTTCCTTACTTTATCCTACCCCATTAGAGTAATTATCATGTATGTATATAACATGATGGTAGTTAAACACAGTGATAAAAATAATTGTATTTTAACAGAACTTCACAGAATATATTGAATAGGTAGTTAGTATTTGTTTTAGAAGCCATTCAAACCTATTTTTAATTTAATAACTAATTTTACTCCAAAAATCCCTTTCTTATAATGACATTTCCTACTTCAAACTTGATGTCAAAAATATTTCAACAAAATTTATTTTGAAAATCAGACCTAAGCAGCACAATCAAATATCTTCAATTCTGGGTAACCTTACCCACCCTTCTTTCCATCATAGATACATCACATCAGAATATTATCAAGATTTTAACCTTGTTTCTCTTTCTCAAATCAAACTAGCACTCTTGCTAATCTTAATAAACTCACTTATATTAATAAAAAAAAACACATTTAACTTTAAACAAAACATGTTGTTATTATTGACTAGACCTCTTAAAGATCAGATTATAGTTGAAAGGACACTTTCACTTGTCTCTTTGCTTCCTTAATATTTTAAATTATAGTCTGTATACAAATTTAATTTATTTACATTTGTTTTCAAGCACCTGCTTCCGAACTCTTTGTAACATTTTAATATTAATACTATTATTTTCAACTATTTATTAATTTCATTTTTTGTCAATTGGATTTGTTGCAAATATACCAATACTAGTTGCGACCACTGAGTCTAAGGCAAACTAAATCTTAAAGGTGGGTAGGATCAATAAACACGTTAAGAAACTAACTCTAGTGTCTTTATTATAAAATTAATTCTTAACGAGTTTAATGATTAATACAATTTTAAGCCACAGATGTTAATATAATCTTTAATATTAATATCTATTAAAACTCTTCATAAATTAAATAAGTGTAATATAATAATTGATAAAATTATTGAACAATTAACACACATACTTGTTTTAAATTCTAAAAGAATTCTATATTTTTATATTCTATCTGTACAATTATATTTTGTACTTTCATGATGATTTAAAATAATAATCTAGTTTAATGTATCTCATGTAAACTTTATGTAGTGTATTGTAGACCTTTCTGACAAACAAATTCACACATTATATCACTCATTGGTTCAACTTTTATTAACTTTTATTAGTTTAAACTTTTGAAATTTTAAAATATATTTCTGAAGAGAATCTCTTCATACCAAATCGAGAATATTATATAAAATGTTATTATATGTAATAACCATCTTCTCATTTAATCATGACTTAATTAAAATCACTCTGATAATTGCTGAAGCAGTCTAAATGAGACCTTGAACTTATATTTGGCTACTTACCGGGAATTATTTTTTTTATCGCTTATTAATGGTTGTTTTCTATAATAGTCTTTTATTTGAATAGTTCTAAAGAAACATATAAAAATCGGTAATGATTAAATTGTTGATTAATGTATTTTTAAAAAGCACTATATCTTTATTTCACTTAACAATTTTTTTTATCCTTACATTTAAATACTTTTTTGCTCTCTCTCTTTTCCATAGCTATAGCTAGTTGTTTTTATGACATAACTATTTTTCTTATATTGATTTACTTGAATTATTTCAGATTTCAGAAGAACTGCCTTTCAACAAATGTTTCCATTTTTTACTGGTCTGCCTGTAAAAAATGAGTTTGAAGTTAAACAGCAGGTTTCATGGAGGACGGCGGTTCTACCTCCATTTGTTTGTCCAAACTGTCCACGAATGTACTCTCACAAGACAAACTTGCAGAAACATATCAAGTTTGAGTGTGGGAAAGACCCTCAGTTTCAGTGCAAGTTCTGTTTTCAAAGGTTTACTCAAAACCACAACTTGAAAAAACATATTACTAAAAGACATTCACACATTGGTCTGTGAAAGGGAGAGAAATTAAAAAAAAAAAATTGTTTTTACAGAGCTATTGATGTCCAAAAATAACTAATGAAGTTTTTTTGTTTCGCCACAACTTGTAATTTTAATGACGTGACAGTGAAGAAGTATTAAAATGATATTTTTAATTTTATTTTCGTTTAGCACAATTTATAACATGACACTTTTAACAAATATTGTGGTCTTAATTTGACATAACCATTTTGTGATATTAAAATTTATCTGGAGATACTTTTTGCAACCCTCCCCCTTTTTTTTATAGACTGCATTGACTGGAATAATCCCACACTATCTAAACATTGTAAGTTTATTTATATTAAAGGTTTTTAGACATGTTTAACTTCTCTTTTATTATCTCTACAAGGATTAATTTTTTTATGCAGTATAAATAGTGTATCTTGTGGTAAAGCTAATTATGTAAAATATTTGTTTATATATTATAGCATTAAAAAAAGTTGATATGTAATTTTTTTTAAACATTTTGATACTACAAACAATTAAACCAAACAAATTTTTAAACTTTGTGGATATATTTTTTGCCATTAATATTTGGCTTCCATCATCATATTTAAAATAGTTTAAATAAAGATGTTATAAATACCTATTAATTACAAAGGGATTGAAGTTAATGAGTTTTAGAATATTAATTATTATAAGTAATAATTTCATAATACTCTAAACTTAAGGTAACTATCATTATGAAGACTAAAATGTATAATATTACAGTAAAAGTTGTGATTGCGTTATTTAAAAGGTAGGCCATGTGTCCTCACCCCACTGTAAAAATATGAATACCATACAATAGACCTTGCCAGTTCAATTAGTGAACAATAATAACCTGGGGGGGTCAATCGTCCACATCACGCTGGATATAACAATTTTTAGGATATCAGAATGTTATGCTTAATGTATTTATTTATTTTAATTTCCTTGTAAACCTCTTTGATGGATTGATTGTCGCCTGATACTTTGTCCTCTTTTCTAGCTCTGCATTTTCTGTGGTGTAATACTATATTTTGCGTACAACCCAAATGGGTAGTAAGACGCGGTGCTAATAATAATAATAATAACAACATCACTATATTCAACCACAACTTTAGGAACCAAACAAATGTAGTTGAGTGACATAGGAGCAAACTAAAGAAGCACAATATGACTCCAATTTGGAGAAACACACACACACTTTTGGAACTCATGTATGCTGGGTATTACTTGTCGATGGAACAATAAAATGTGATGGGTCTCTCACCTAATTTTTGGTTAATAGACTTTTATTGATCATCCACTGTATATTGATATTGCAGCTTTTTCTGTATTATCTTGTCAATATGAGATGTGTATTTGCTCATAATTTGAAAGAATAAATGATGCCTAACTTTTTATACCTGTAATCTGCCTAATAGTATGATATAAATAAACATTTATTTACCCATATTATCGCACATGTAGGAACAAACACATACACATTTTCATGTTAGCCTAAGTTATATTCTTTCCTCTATTGATGTTATTAAGACTCTTCCCCCCTTACCAATCCCATTCAAAATTATGTTGCATATTCTACTCATCAAAGAGTTGGTTGATTGCACCAAAGAAATGGGAATGGGATGGAAGAGGTACATTATTGGTGTAGACCTATGACTCTCACACCGTTTATGTGCTAGCGCAGCGATTCTCAACCTTTCTAGTCTTGTGACATTTATAAAGACAATTAGAAGCTCCTAATTTTTGTAAGCATTTTGTATTTCATATTTTTTATTTAAAGTAAAATATATTAGAGTAGCACATTAAACAATTTACAGTGTTTAAATTTTGTAATTATTTAAAATAAACACTCTTTAATTACTCCCTTGCTGAGTTAATTGAAAGATGTAATTACAAGAAATTTAATAAAATAGATAGATACAGTTATAAATAAATAATTTGGAAATCAATAAACTAGAATATTAGCTAACCACAATGTGACATCACTAAAAATGAATAATATCAAGTCATAAGTAGGGAAACAATCATTATTAATGTGAGACTTGCGATTGATGTTTAGAGCACAAAGTTTGATATCTAGCCTTATGGTTGACAAGAAACATGCAAATCATCCTCAAGACTTTGTGGTCTATTTCTACTTCAGTCTCTGTCGCGCAGTAGCATGTGCAATTCAGAGAGATACTAAAAGACAAAACTTTCCTCCATTTATTTATATTCATTATTTTGTGCTAATATATTTTCTGTATTTCTTTTTTATATTCTCTTAATATTTCCTTCCCTCCTAAAATCTTGCTGCACCCCTAAGTGCTGTAGCTCACTGGTTGATAATTCCTGTAATAAAGAATACCCATGTCAAATAAGGAGAACCATTTTTGAACAGTATATTTTTTTTGGTGGGGACTGGGGAAGAATTGGACTGAGTTATGCAATAGGAGACCAAGTGCCAATTTTTAAAAAGTGTTATTTAAATCCATATATAAAGCAAAAACACACTAAAACAATTAATTTTCTATATTTTTCTTTCAAATTAATACCATTAATGATTGGTAGCAGTGTCATAAGTACTTTTAAATTAGTGTTTTGTAAAACCTTTCATTTCTCAATTCAAGTCAACTGGCGCTTGGTCTACTATTGCATAACTCCATCCAATTGATATTCACACTTATTATTTTGTATCCTTTTGTAAAAAAATGTAATAATTTTGTCAAGATTAAATATGTTTATAGTTACCATATATTGATAAATTTGGTGGTTGTTTATGTGCTATAACAGTGAGTAAATCATAAAAAAAAAAAGCCACTAAATTTTGGCCATCTTGTTATCAAGTGCATTTGACCTATAATTTATTACACCTCAATAATTAAATCTGCTGTCCTAAATTATTATTATTATCCTTATTAGGTGGCTACTGAACCACAGATAGGACCTGGGTGTTTCCGCTGGTTGTGGGGGTCATCTACTAACCTTAGGAGAACAATAATTTCCTTTTTTAAATATGGCATGATACTAAGGTGGTGTGGTGGATTAGAGTACGACAGGCAGTATTTTATGCTTATTGTGACTACTTGGGAGTCCACATTAAGTCCTGATAAATGGTTATTATTTATTAATAACTGTTATGATGAATTAAATAGCCAAGCTATTATATTTGTTAGTAATGTTATGGTTATAGCCGCATTTAAATATAGTCTTTAAATCGAAAATTGACACCTGGACACGGGCATCAAACCCAGGACCTTTGGCTTAGTACGCCAATGCTCTAATCACTGAGCTATCCAGTAATCGTCCCATGCCCAAGGTCATTCTTCACTTATATTTTAAGTCAGAGTCTGTGATGGACGTACGATAATTGTCAGCTACATATGTGTGATAAATTACGAGCATGAGCTATCAGATAACATAACCATCTTTGACTTGGGAGTGCTTTATGCTGGCAATAGTACAATGACAATTGTACTCCTGGATAGCTCGGTGGTTAAAGCATTGGTGGACTAAGTCAAAGGTACTTGTTTATGCTCTCCTAAGATAAAATGAGCTCTACTAGTTAATTTCTTTAAAAAATGGCCATTATTTTTCCTTTTTCTATCTCTTTATTCATCCATTTAATGACAAATAATAAAATGAGTGCGCTAACTAACCTTTAGTTTCTATTTTCATTATAGAATAAAACAAACATATAAGATATAGGAGATCTTTTAAACAATACCTTTCACCTGTCTCTGATGCATTGTTTTGAAACTTTACGGCTCGGTTGAAATAAAATAACAATTTGCCAAAGACTATATAAAAAAAGGGGCCTTTAAGGGAACAACAAAAAGCTGTTCTCATTCATGCACAAAACACACTTAGCTCAAAATTAGTGTATTTTGTTTGAATTTGGATGTGTTCACTCAAATATCACCAGAAAATAAACTAGTTAAAATGTACTAGTGCTTTACAAACACTGAATTATTTAGCATATAATTCATGTAACGCTTCACAAATGTTAATATTCTCAAAAGAATTAAATTTGAATCTTTCATTAAGATTGTGAACGATATTCCTCATGACTTCCACACAATGTTATGACTATTTTGATAAAGAGTGTTATTTAGTGATAAATAGGTAAAAATAATTATTATATAGGGAGATATTTAAATGAATAAAATTAAAATAGTAACTCCATAGTAAAAAATTGTTAATTAAGAATAATTATTTGTTGTGAGATTTTAAATGTTTAAGTTTATTACAACACAATTTGGTGGCTGCTCTGTTTAAGGCATCACTCTCTCAATATATACTGAATTGCTAGTGACACAGGTCAAGGTTTGAATCCTGGTTGGGTGTACTGAGAGTGGTGTTTCCTAAATATTGTCCCACATTTACTCCACACAAATGTGGGTACATTTCCTCATATTCATCCTTTCCAACTCCAAAACTAATAGTGTAAATTTGTGCACAATTCCAACGAGTTGTATGAGGTGATAGAAAAAAATAGTTACAATATAGTTGTTCTTAAAAATAACTAATGTGATTGATTTCTTCAAAGCTCTACATTGAAAGTTTGGCTATCACAGCTAATTATCTAGTGGTTAGTGTGTATGGTGTCATCTGTTTGTCAGAGAATCCCTTACCAAGGGCTCAAAGACCTGACAGTTTGAAATATTTTATGGGACACTGAAAACAATAATAATTTTAAATAGTGGTTGCATTTAGTTAGCTAAGCAAAAGGTTTTTAAACTCTTAAGCTTCCTCGGTGAAGACAATTGTCACACTGTTGAAAAGCTGTAATTTAAAAGAAAAATCAGAAGTTTGTTTTCAATAAATGACCGCCAAATGAATCTTTTGTTACTTTTTCCATTCTTCGGCTTTTGTTGACGTTTTCTTTGTTTTTCCACCAGAAGGTCAAAATTTGTATCTGTGACAAGGTATATAATTGTGTGGCAATGATTCATTATATCTGTTTTTAATTGTTTGTTTCCTAATCTTTATAGTTACTAGAACCTTTATTGTGTTTCTTCATCAGAACATGCAACAATAAGGCAATAATTCCAAGGCTTTTCTTAGCTCCAATGACATCTGCAAAGACTCAATATCCATTTCCTTTGCAAATGATCTGCAATATCTGATTAAACCTTTGTCATTTTTAAGACAATTTGTTAAAATTTCTTTAACTCTTATAGTTGGCTAAGGACACAAAATTGAGAAGGTAATTTCTAAAGGTTATTTAGGACTATGTACAAAAGTACATCTCGAGTTAAATCAAAACACCACTAATTAAGTAAAACACATTTCCATTCAGGATCGAATCTCAACCCTCAAGATAAGAGTTATATGTGCAAACTACTGCATCTACTCTTAAAGCGTGCATTTTCAAACTCTTGGATGTTTTTTTTTTTTTAAAGTTGACATAATACTCACCAGTCACTGTTGGGCCAGTCGGCACCCAAGCAGTTGTAATAACACCTTCATAAGTGTACACCACTATAATCATTTGTTTCACTTTTGATAACGACATTTAGTGGGATGTGTGACAATGAATGCCTCCATTTGGTTGATTGTGACTTAAGTTTAAAATCATGAGTTCATGTTTCATCGATAGCTACAATATGTTTGAGGACTCCTCACCCTCTCTTCGTTAACGTGCGAGTAACTGCATCACAATTTATATCTGTGTCACTCGCTGCTAATCTGATGAGAGATGCAAAACCAACTGTGTGGTGACCTTAAATTTATGTAAGACCTCCGTTAAATTCGGTGTATTGTGCTTTACGGTATCCCGGATTCCCAAGCTATTTCCTTGCATGTCATACGGCAGTCTTCCTACATAACTGTGGCAATTATTGACACCGAAGTGTTGTTTGTTCACATTCTTGGCATTCCCATGTATTTATCGTCTTAATGCTAGTTTGACCTCAACAAAATCGTGCTTCAATCCACTATGGAGTCTCCACACACTCCCTTCAACAATGCAGACATTTCTTTTAGCATACGACAGGTGCCAAGTTTCAATTTTAATAAAGGATCTTCGATCCAAACGTGTAACTTGAACTAAGCTGACATGCTAATCTATTTTAAACATATTTAAAGGACAGGCTTTCTACCTAGCCCTGTTGTATACATACTTGTGTGAAGAAGAAACTTCATGCTACAAATCCATGCGGAGAACATGGCAATTCATTCTTTTGGTGGTGAACACAAGCACAATTTGCATTAATTTTGAGAAGACCCTCATATTTGTATTTCTTTTACATGTATATTTCCACATTTTTCCTTGGGGAAACCGCTAAAGATAAAATAGTTAATTAATTTTCATAGCCATTTGAAACACTGGTCAGTGCACATACTTATTCTCAATATTTTACCTGCAAAGGGCGACAAACAAGTTTCTTTTGAAAAGGGAATATTTTTAGTTTGTGGGATATGTTAACAAAATTTATAAGAAACAGTTTAATTTCAAATTAAGAAGATAAACTTTATTATTATAATAAATTATTTATTTTATTTTTATTTTACTATACATATTATACATATATACATACCTAATCATGCCATTCACTTATGGGGTAGGCAAGAAACTGTGTATATAACTCAAAAAATAACTCTGTAATTAATCCATCCTCACTAACTTCCTCCACACTTTCCTATCCTTGCATACTCCCTTTGCTTCAACGACATCCATACACTGAGTCATACATGCTATTTTATTCTAAAAACTCTAAAGGTTTCTCTTTTTTACACATTTGCTTACAATATTTAGTCACCTCTTACATGGTCTAGCTTTCCTTTTGATACAAATCTTAAATAATCATTATACCTTGTTATATGTATTACTAGCATCCATTTATAATAAGCATTAAAACATCAACACAAATCAACATTAAAAACAAAGGAAATTATTTCAATTAACTTGTTACACACTGAGTTGTAACAGTCAGTGAAATTTAAATGAAGTTATAGTAAATAAATGTTATACAACTTTTCAATACTGATTTTATACAAAATAGACTAATACGCTATATTCAAATATAACTTGTATCCCTGCACAACGCCATGAAAGGAAAGGTTGAGGGCGAGAGTAGTTAGGAAGGTCGAGGATATAAATATTGAATGATTTGACGAAAAGAAGATAATTCTGGGTAGTCTGGCAGAAAGACCATATGACCTGGAAATGTGGTCTATGGTTTATTTCTATTCATGGTTATCTGGATTATATGTTATATAATCAATATTTAACGGGTGACATGGCTCATGTTCTAGCATTTATTTCTAGTGATGTGCTCATGAAAAGTAATTTTTGTTTCATGCAAAACAGGTATGTTCTAATGCAAAATAACCTAAAAGTGCATACATAAATACATCTTATATCATAAAAATAATATACATCAATTTCTGTTTTAGGTTTAATCCAGTGACATAAAACAACCATGGAAGATTAGTGTTTATTCGGTTGGAAGTTACATTGTAATGACTAGAGTGAAAGACTTATTGAAGGTGGATTGAACCAAAATCAAACCATCATAAAATGCAGTAAAGTGTACAATAATGATTTATATAATCAACCAGAAGAAAAACTATATAGAAAAAATTAATTGTCAGTAAAGTGCTATAAGAGTTGTGTTCCTACATACACATCATCAATCCAACTATTGATACATCGAAAGTGTCATTGCCAAGAGTTTGCGAGTGTAACGTCTCCCAAAATGACAAGAAGCACAGTAAACACAATTTTATTATTCCAACAACACTGTTTTTTTAGGGAAGAATGCAATATTCTGAGAAATTCAAAAATCATTCATGTTGGCAACCTGCTTATGTCTGCAGGTAGGTTGATAATACATTTAAGAGGAATATTTTACAAGTATGTGATGAAAGAAAAGGCAAATAGGCTGGTGCTCTAAGATTGCATGTAATTGATGAAATAAGTGATCTACATTCTGCAAATGCATATCATGTAGAATGCAAAGCAAATTTCATGTCACCAAAGTCTGTAGAGCTTGCATCAAGGTTTAACATACTGAAATTAAATGTGTTCTTGCACTAGAATTTATCATCAATGAAATCCAAAGCTATTTGACAAGTATTTGGAATACAGTAGAATTGAACCCCATATATCAACAAAATCGAGCCCAAGAATTGTCACAGAAACTTCTAATCAAGACCTTATCTGCAAAATTAGCTAAAGATCTTATTGTTGTTACTTCATCAGGCATTGCCAGTATTGTAGTTTTTAAATGCACAGCAGCCATTGTGCTAAAAGTAGTAAATAATGAAGAAAATGATCTGATTGCTGCCATTGGTAAAGTAAGTGAGAAATTAGTAAGTGTTGTGAAAGCTCTCACAAACAAAACATCAGAACTAATATTAGTACAGATATTGCTTCAACTGATGTGAGTGCTACTCTTGTTATCAAACGTCTCTGAGAAGCTGACTCAGTCACTGCCAGCAATGTTGGTAGCATGAGGCCAAGGAGGAATAATTGGCATTACATTAACACCTGAAACTATAAAAACATGGGAATTGAGTCTTAGTATCTGTTCTCATTTAGAGAATGATTTGTTTGATATGCTTGAAGGAAAAAAACTGTTGTCCAAACTTTGCACCAAGAGGAAGATAAAAGCAGAATTTTGCAAGATAGGAAGGACCTAGGAGTAATTTGCGAGAAGTTGTATGTGTGCGTTGACCACTTGATCCTGATGTGAATCCAGAGGGACTGCTGAATATAATAATTGGAATAATTTCCCGATCAGAAGTTAATGTACAAAATGTTCTAAGAACTGGAAGCAAACAAATGAAGGACTATGAAAGCATTCGGCCACAAGGTTTTCATGAGACAATATCTAAGAAAGTTGTCACTACGACTCTTGTGAACAGTCGTGTGAAGATGGATGAAAGGAGAGTGCTTGACCCCAATTTAATTTACTCACAAATAATTGGAATAAAGGCAAGTTCCTGAGACATAGAATAAGTGAAACACTCAATCATGAGCTCACACCCCTTCCAGCGGCTATGTTTACTGAGAGTGGAGAAATGCGAATATCAAAAAATAAATCGGTACTTAAAAACTACTACAAGTAAAAGTGTCAACAAGAATAATATAGCATTGTGATGTGTCTCATCATTGATGGTGTGACCATTTTGTAGACTATTCACTGGCCAAAGCATGGGGCAGTTATTGATCTCATCTCGAATCTATCTCAAACATTATGTAAAATGCAGCCTTGAGACAAGTGATGTGTCTCTTATTTTTGACAGATACTATGATTATAGTTTGAAATCTGTAACAAGATAATCTAGATCCTCTACAGTCAGTAGAGTTTATCAGTTGAGAGAAAACACACCCCTTCCACCTCCAAAAATTGTTATGATGGTGACAGAAAATAAGGAACAGTTGATTCATCTTATTTGAACAGAACTGAAAAATGACAATTCCTTCCATATGCAACATTTTGTCGATAAGAAACTTATTATAGCAGGATCAAACTCCACACCAGTTGAGATATCTGCAGGCGATAAAATTAGATACCGAGAAGACTTAAGTACAACCCACAAAGAAGCAGATGTAATTATTGTTCAGCTGATTATTGTAGTTGCAAAAGAGGGACATCATGTGATATCTGTTGTAGCTGATGACACAGATGTGTTCATTCTAATTTTACATTACTTTCAGAACAACAATATATCTATCTGTGATTCAATGGAGTCTCCAGTCAAAGGAAGGGTCAAGGTACAGTCTGATTTTGGTACAAAGAACAATAGACAATTTCTGGAAAAGCTACTAGATTTCTAAAACATATCCCTACACCAAAACATATGGTTTGAAATATCAAATGTCAGGCAGCTGTCACTTTTGACACCAAGAAAACTAAAAATAAAAAATAACCGTTTGAATTTTCTTTATTTAAATTATTTTTTCTAACTTATGCTAAAAAAAATATCAAAACTACTTTTTTTTTCTTTTTTAATTTTTCACTTTTGTTTAAAATTATGTTTGTATTTAATGGTTATACAGTATAATATGTTGGATGTGTAAGAGCTTAACTTGATTTAATATTTTTATAAGGTAATTATTCTTATAATTTAATTTAATGTGCATTCCACGTACTTACTCCAGCTAAGAAATTTATATGTATCCAAACCTACTGACCTCATTTATAACATAAAACAAACATTTAATAAGGGAGTAACTGTGCGTGATTACCAATTAGTATTTTCGCAAATATCCTGTGGCTTATCTAGGTTACTCATTATGATGTCACCCTCTTAGAGCAACAAATCATGTGAAGTAAGGGATAACAGTTTACGAACGGGAGTTAAGAGAAACAATGTTATACAATAATTGGACCAATGCAAACATATTTAACACTTTCAAAACATATTCTCCGCAAGACTTTCACCTATACAGAACAAACTTTTTAAAATTAACATTACCTCTCAGGGGTAACGTTAGTGAGAGCTGCTTCACATATGGTTTTAACAGCTTCATCATCGAACTTCCTGTCGCATACGGCGTGTTTGTTGTAATGGGTTTTGCACTGCGCCCGTACCAATTCTATAGGGTTGTACTGGCAGTGGTAGGGAGGTAGACACAGAACTAGTGTCCATGCTTGTTGATGATTTCATGTACTTTATACCTGAATAATGCAACCATAAATAGGGGCCTAATATAAATATACACACATATTTGGTATGATAATATGAAGTTACACTTTCGTGCAGTCATCTCCATTATGAACTACAGTTTCATTTGGTTAGTGAGAATTTGAATCTCACCTCTTTTTTGGTTTGCTTGCTAAGGCTAGGGCCATCAGTTCTCCCTTCAGAGCCTGTGGATGGAACACAATGCTACGCTTCTGAAGTCATTCTACATAGTCATCTTTTCTCCAACTCAACCTAAAAGTATTTTTTCCGCATGTTTTTATCATAGTATAATAGTTCTAATACATTCTTATGTGCAAAACCTAAGCAACATCGATATGTTATATGTTTTGTAACCTGACCTGGAAGTAATATAACAGGAAACAGAATTTAACACAACGCCAACAGTGCTCATTCGCAAAGTTTAAAGAATAAATAAATTTTATTTGAAACAAATATTTTGTTTGCTTTTTTTAGAAGGTTAACAAAATAATAATTTTTTTGATGATTTATAGTGATTGGTTCTAATATGATAAACTTGGACATATAATACATTTAATTTATAAATCTTGCACTGTTGTATCTCATATTACCACAATGACATAAATGAAAATATCCCATTACAAGTCCATATAATTAATAATATAAAGATAAATTATTGAGTAATCTATAAGGAAATACTACTACGATTGTTCTTATAACGTTTTAGATTAAATATATATAATAATTCACTCTAACTAAGCTAATTTCTATAACGTCAAATTTTAGTTACTTATTTTCAATGTTGGTGAATTCTACAGTGCTTCCTATGAAAATTGGACTTAAGATATAGGCTAGACAGTACGCAAACATGTATCTATTATTTTCCACCTTCTACCAACACATTCACTTTCTGGCTGCGACACTGTAGCTTGTTGTATGGTATAGGTAAAGGCACGATTTTGAAAGTAAAACGATTAGTGCTCTCACTTTCTTTTCTTGGGTAGGAGAATTATACACTGGATAAATTTACTCAACAAGCAACAAAGTTTAGGTCTGCGTGCTATGGCCAACATAGAAGTAGTACTATGTCAGATGCTTGAATGAAATTTTGTTCAAGCAAAGCTACAAAAAAAGGTTGCACTATTTCTCCAAATGTATGCTCACTTCCACCAACAAATGACTCATTTCCAGAAAATGTTAAAATAGCACATTACCAGGCTATCCCCTAGTGGTCAGCCACAAAAGTAAATCCGCCAACTCTAGATCCTCTGCATCATATCTGAACAAGGGTAGAACTCAACAAAGCCCTTGTACCAGTTACATTACCACCTGCTCCTGGATCTTTTCTGAAATTGTACGAAAGTAAATCCATGTAAATCATCAAAGTGTCGTTGCCATGCTAGAAGACTGCTCTGCATCTTGTTCTGAGCCTGTAATGATGTTGAAGGTTTGAATACTCAATAGTGTGTAACTTTAGACTGCTAACCTCTAGTTAGTTTTCACTCGTGCATTCAGAAACCATCATTTGATATGTTTTGTGAAAAATTCAGATAAATATCTAGGTTAAAATATAAAAAAAGCTCACTGTTAAATGAGTTTATGATTTAGGAAACATTTTACATTCCATCTATTCAAAAAACTAATTGCTTTTAGATTTTAAAGAAATGTGAACCCGCACATATAAGTAACAAGCAAAATTTTAAATGCAATATTTCAAGTACATTAATTTGTTAGTCCACTACACAAAATGCTCAACCATAAAATGTCACCCGCCATTTTCTGTTATTTTCTGTCAATAGACTCCAAACTAAAAATATAAATACACTATAGACCACAAAACCCACTTAAGTGAAATTCTTCACGTTATCTGCCGAACAAGGGTGCTCAAGGCTGCACAGGACAGGGCATTGGCAGCATAAGTTCACCGACAAAAGGAATTGACCTGTCATAAGAACACATAATAATACTAATAATAATAATAATAATAATTGTAGTGTCTAATCTGTAGTTGCTAACACAAAGATATATGTATGTTCTGTGACTATACTAGTATTAAAGTAACCAAGATGGGAGTAGAACATTACAATAATAATAATAATAATAATAATAATAATAATCATCCCTTTACACAAACAATTTAGTATAATACTTTTGTAATTAAGTTAGCACTTTAAAATATAATAGCCTCCCAAATTTCACTAGTTCAAAACTTTATTATTGTAAAACCAGTTTAAAATCAGAACTACGACAGGCCTAACAAGCCAGTAGTGGAAAATATATGGCTTGAATAAAAAAAACGGACTCAGGTCACATGCTGGAAACTCAAATGGATGTAAAAAAAAAGTAAAAGTTTAAAATCACTAGATAAGTTGTTAAACATTTATTTATTTTTATTCAATATAAAATTCCACTTACTATTACACCTCAACGTGCAGCAAATTAATTGAAATGATTTGCCTCATTATTGCCATTATACACACTCCTTCCTATATATACTTAGAATGTTTTATAAAATGTTAATAAAATAACATAATAACATCATTTGATACTTTGTGCATGAATACAATGTAATATTTGCTTTATGACTTACTTAATGGCAGCTGAGAAAATGTTTACATTTAGTTAAATAGTTGATTTTATTGACATTATATTTATCTCTGTTGCTCTTTTAATTTTTTTTCTTTTCCTCTGTTTTGGAAGACAATCCCAATTGTGTGCATGTGTTTTCTTTCAGATTTGAGGAGGTTTTGGAGCAACATTGTGTCTCATAATTTTGCAACTACAAGAGTGGTTGGTTGTCCTACTCAACAACAATTAACGGTAACAACTAGCCCCAGTGAAAACTCGTATCCTTGCCCCAACTGTGACAAAATATATTTTTACCGAACTAGTCTTCTGAAACATTTGAAACACGAGTGTGGGAAAGAACCACAGTTTTGCTGCCATCTTTGTCCTGTTAAATTTACACAGAATCATAATTTGAAGAGACATTTAATTAAAAAACACCCTGGAACACTTATGTATTTATAAACTATATATTTTGTCATTGGGCATTGTTGCCCGGCTGGCAGTGCACTTGAAAAAATACATCACAGTGAAATGGCTTCTGTTCCCTTTTACCAAGAGGCACATTCATTGCCTTGAGACTGGTTGCTGTATTTATCATATAATTAAGTTAGAAATAAGCCACTGATAACCTTATACTATTTTCTAGGTGAGAAACCATTTCAATTTTTATTAAAATAGTTATTTGAAATTATTATTTTTCATTGAAAATAATATGTTATTAATATCTTAACAAGTACCATGAGAGCTTCTATACCTTAATTTTCTAATAAATGGATATTTGGAGAATCTTTTAGAAAAAAGAAACAATTTTTTTGCTCTCATCATAGATACCATTGTACCATATTATTAGTGCTATTTTATAGGAAGGTATCAGAAGGGACAGCTCTGTATCACGTGACTTGCTGTATGAATATGTGACTTTAGATCTATTAACTTTTTCAAACTGTCAGCTAGGTAGTTTTGTATGAATATTGAAATATAGCTAGCAGGTGCTTACATTAAGACTACCAAAAATTGCCAGACTATATTTTAATTGAGCTGCAAGGATTTTGAATTATGCTTTGTATTATTATTATTATTATTTGCTAATTTGTGGCATTATTGATAAAGGTTTCATTTTTCTCTAATACAAAATGTATTCATTCATCTAATCTCATTTTATGATGATTATTATTCATTTTGAAGACAGTAGTAAAAATCTAGAATAATAATTTTAAAAACACCAATTAGTTGTAAGAAAATGTATGTCAATACTCTTAATAACCACTTTTGTATTGTTAGCAAATAATTTTTTATACTTTTATTTAAAATTTACAAAATATTAAAAAATACATTAAATATTTGCAGAACACAATCATTCTTTAATGCCCGTGGAAGATTGTATATTGCATATAACACAAATGCGTAGTAAAACATGGCGATAAAATTTTTTTAGAAGCCTAGATAATTTGTCATCACAATTTCACTTTAAACTATTTATTCTCATCAAACAATCATTTACTCAAATATTGGTTGGCACTCCTTGAGATAATTTGATGCCCTCTTTTTATTTTTAAATTTGATTTGTAGCAAAAATGTATAAATTCTATGAAAAATATGTGGTTTTTATAACCACGAAGAAATTTATCATGCAGGCACTTGTGTTCTTTTTACACTTATTTTGTTGATATGGATTAATGGCAGCTAATGTAAAAAAAAGTTTTAAATACTTTTGAGGAAAAAAAACTTTTTTTACTAAAGAAATACATTTATTTGAACATTTGTTTTTTTACAGCCTGTGTCCTGGGTCAGTTAAAAAAAAATCAAGTTATATTTTTTTCACTATTGGCATGCTAGTCCTATTTGAACATGAAACAACATAATTTTAATCAACATTAACACTAAAGTGGCATTCTCAAAATATGAATTTCATTGAAGTCATTTTTAAGCCCTTTACTCCATTTTGTCAATCACTAATCATGGAATTTACCTCAATTTCACTTTTTTTTTGAGACGATGTTGCAATCTACACTCATTATTTTATTATTAAAACCTAGCTAATCTATTGATCTTGTGAAGGAATGTTTTAATCTTAGGTACTTGAAATAACTCAAATAGGCACATGATTAATGATAAAGAATATTTATTTCATTAAATAGCTCAAAATCAAATTGGTCACATTTCACATACTGCTCATGAATTATTCCACCTTCTATCAACCCATAGAGCAGGACAAACTTTTTGAACTGATGTTCAAAAACTTAGTTTAGAGCTAATAAAGCTAAGAAACACTAGGATAAAACTCTTCTACATACAAACTTTTTTCATTTAAATTTTGTTTTTAAATAAATATGACTCAAACAATTCTCAAATTATATAAAACAATACTTTTTTCCTTTATATGTAATGTCTACTGTTTTAAAATACATCTAAACAGTTTAAATTCCCAATTTCTTGCATACAAGGAATATACTATGGGTGCATATTCAAAATAAAAAGTGTGAAAACACTTTTTTCAGCTGTTTTGAAAGTTATCATTGCAGTCCAGCTCCTTATCTAAAAAGTAAACTAGCTCAATTTGTTAGCAACTAAACTGTTCTCTAATTACACTTAAATTTTATTTCTTAGGAATCTAATTATATTTACTTATCCTTAATATTAAGATAAAAAGTCTAGTAGATTACGGTGGACAGGACAGACATTGTGAATGGGAGATTCTAGAACCTGGTTCAGGGTATTAACTAGCAAACCACTGGCAAGAGATCATTGGGAAGACTTCGATGCGGATGAGAGAATAACATTAGAATGGAGTTGAAAGAGAGAGGGTGTAATTAGGTGGACTGGATAGAGCTATTTCAAGATAGGAATAGGTTGCATACTTTGTAAGTGCGGCAATGAACTTTCGCATTCTTAATGTCATATAGTAAGTATCAATAATGCTAACTCAAGAAATGATGCCTTTTCTTATGTTTGATTTAATCCAATAACTGAACAGATTAATGTGCATTTTTCTTTATCACAGACAAAATTACTTACTTGTATACCAGCACATCATATACAGTAAAGATTTAAAAAGCTCTGAGGAATGATAATTTATTTGTATGTTCACATCATAAATTAACTTTTCTCTTATTTTATTTCTTAAACAAATCTTAGGACAGTTCAATAATAACCAAGCAACTTTAATGTTTTATTTTCACCACGTGTGACATACCTTACCACCTCAATGGTATATTAAAAAAAAAGTATATTTTTACTTCCTCTCAACACTTCAGAGAGAAAGTATTGTGAACGTCAAAAAATTCAATCTCTTGATTTTGATAAATGTTGATTTTTCATGACTCCCGGAAAATAAAAAAGTTGTTTTCGCGATGCAGTCTGTCTGTACCTGGGGCTAGAGCCAAAATTGTTTTACTGATTGGGCTACAACTTGGTATCTGGTGTTTTTATAAGGTCCCCCAAGGGCTTAGAGGAATTAGATGTCTATTCCAAAATTTAAGGGTAGTTTACTGAAAAACAAAAGAAAAAAAATTGATTTTCCTGAAATTCGCTTTAAAGATTTTTAAACAAGATGGCAACTCTCATTTTCTCATGTAAATGACTTTAAGGGTACTTGACACGATCGAAATTTTCCAATTTTCATCATTTCTCTGTAACTATTTGAGATACAAAATATCTTATTATTTGTAAAGTTGTAGTACTATTAAAGATACAAATCTTTTATTTGAAATATATTTTTATAAAACAAAAAGTTTCGGAGCTATAATCAACGTTGTATACTGTTTAATTCAGGTGTTTGAAATTGAATTTGATTCTTATGCTCTTTGGTACACAGAGATATTTCTCTTTTCTTTATTTTTCTGTAACAGTGCTCCTGGTTTATAATCCTATAGAGTAATTAATTAATAATACATTATTTTGTTTATGACCTTTGGAGTAATGTTTCTACAGCAATGCATATACTTATTATTTTGTTTAACAAATCTTATGAGTTTTTAGTAAATGTTTATTTTAAGATAAAAGCAAGAGAAAGTATGTGCTTTGTGCTGTACTATTAATTTTATTATAATATACACACACTTTGCATTACATAAAAAAAACTTTTTACAGTTTAATATTTAATAACCTAAATATTTGCTATTAGCCAGGTGAATTAAAACAAAACACAACCATTATATCCACTGTGGACAATCTTTCAAAACACACAAGGACGGATATTAAGGTGTTAACCCTTTCGCTGCATATTTAATTTTCATTTCACCTTCAGAAATGCTGATTATAAGTGAAAAATTCAAAATCTGAAAATTTGCATAAGATCATATATTTGTGTTAGGCATAATTTCAAAATAGGAATCAGGTAAAGAACAAAATAAAATAGCGATTATAAAAAACAAAATAAATTTTAAAACTCACTGAATTATTGAATTTTCCAATTGTCAAACTAACCAAATATTATATTTATTACACTTCACTTGGCACAAATACATCAATCATAAATTAAATGTTACTAACACAGTAACCGGGTAAATATCACAAATACTAAACTAATAAATCCCTCAACAATGTTTTCTGCCACATAAATATTGTGTGTGTGCTACAAGTAATGAAATGCGATAATAAACAAGCACTACTATTGTTATGATTTAGCCGCTTGTAATTGACAGTTCTCAAAACTAGCACCAGATGTCAGAGGTTCACGAACATGCTAGTATGAAAAATTCAGCTATTTAACATTCTTGTGGCTATTTCCGACTGTCCCAACAAAGGTAGATAAAGCTTACATATCGTGGAGTGAAGTCAATTTCCACAGTCAATGGCTATACTGCTGAGATCGGATGTCTGAGATTAACGCAGCAAATGGGTTAAGGAGTGGAGGGGGATTTTTTTATTTAATCCTAATAACATGATTATTTTTAACAAACGGAAGTTATCTTTGTTATAGATATAGGCTGTGAACTTTGAAATACCTTTTAATTAAATTAGATCAGCTTTAGTAGCCGTAAGAACTAAAGCACTACTATCGCAGTAGACTAGACCGCTGATGACGAGGAGATTGAGGTTTGAAACATGGTTAGTTTTATAGTGGGTGGTTTTTACAAAATGGTTTTCCACTCTCTCTCAAATGAGGGTACACTTTCCCTAAATATAACCTTCCTAATACCTAAAACCATTAGTTAGTGTAATTAATACATAACCGTATAACCCGAATGGATACTAAGATGTGCTAAAAAAAAAAAAATTTGGATATATTTTTAAAATGAGACATAGACTCTGGAATCAAACTCAGTTTTTATACCCACTTCCAGGTTTACTTTTTCAACTATATTTAATATAAATTATAATCTTTGTTCTCAAATAATCACAGCTAACATTATGAAATAAAATGGTACATATTTTAATGCAAACACATTAGTTCTTTGATAAATAAATATATCCTATAATACTTTTCTCTTCAAAAGTCAAACATGAGAAAAGTTTATATGTTTTCAAATGAAAAATAAAAGTTCTAGCTAACATTTCTTAAAAAAAAATTTTTAAAGAGGGGATAATATTCAGCTCTATATGATACAACATGGCCTTTAGTGAAGGTTAAAAAATCTGCTAAATATGAGTTATAAAAATAAAGAATGAGTAAGTTACAGTTTAGTGACATTGTGCTAGATATTAGTGATTTGAATGATTCAATCCAGGAGAACAGGATGTGTATAAGTACTCTAGCATTCACATGGTGTGGCAAAAGCAGCACACCCCATCATTGATCAAACACGACCCCTCGAGTCACTAATCTGCTTCGCTGGTTGCATGGTCTAAGGCATCGTTCTTGGAATAGACTGGGAGATTAAGGTTTAAATCACGGTCAGGTATAGTTATGGTATATTTTCCACTCTTCCTCCACACAAATGGGACTAAACTTAATTTAAATTCAACCTTCCTTATCTCTAATTCACTAAAATAAATTGTGCATATACTTACAACCTGAAAAGGTAGTGAGACATGTTGACAAAACAAAAGTTCTCTAGTCAATCAGTCAATCATGCAGTGGTCGGCAACTGATTGATCACAATTGATTGGTAATTATTGACACATTTTTCAGTACATAACATGGAAAAACTGCATCATCGTTAAAAGCAGAGCTTTGAGTCCCTAAATTCGCAAATATATCAAGTACTTTCAAATAATATTTGTTTTTGACTAAAATCACATTGATTGATTGATTGATAGGCCTAGTTGGTAATATTATAGGAAAATCATATAGTTTAATATGTACATTAAAAAAAATCTAGAAAGGTAGTGACATTGTTTGAGAAACTATTGAATTTAAAATAGTTAACACAAGGTGTATAGACAAATGTCAAAAATAAAAAGTATAGTATAGAAACAATGGGCAATCAGCAGCCTATTGATAAGGCTGTAAATTGCCCAAGGCTCAAAAAATATTCTCAACTCGTGGGCTAGCACATACCCATCCAAGTTTGATTTTGTTGCTGCTAATCCATTCTATTATAACCTCCCATTTCACATCATACTATATTATGTACACACTGTTGAGACATGTCTCGCCACTAGTATCAATCTCTCATTGTGATTATACAATTATACTGGATTGGGAATCTCAGTACTTTATGCAGAAAGGACATATTTATTTTGGTTGTTTGTATTAATTGTGGTTGGAGAGCTCTTTAATGTCAGTTAAAGTTTGGGCAATGAAGATCCTTAGCACATTTTCCTTTGGAGGGGAAGAAAAGCCGTCGGTCCCTTATCAATTGTGGCATGTAAAAGAACCTTGGAATGTATGTGTAAAGGCCTTTCCTGGCAAAATTTGTAGGCTCTTTCACTCTTGTTCATAGAAATTCTCATGTGCTGATATAATCTGTCAGTTCAGAAAGTTCATGTTAAATGCTTCAATTAAAAAATAATATAAAATATTTTCTGTTAGCTTCTACTCTTAGACAGTAGAAGTACTAATACTAGCAGTAAATATTGTCATAAATTAAGTACTTGCAATAACTGAAAACCATGACACTTTAGATCAGCTGAATTATCCACAAATGAATAATAAAGGGCTTTACATTATACAAACAATGATATGTCAAAGAATTTGAAAAAGTCACAGTTATAAGTGATAGTAACTCATGTCAGTCCTACCCACCCCATAATGCGGAAAGTAAGGTCCACACACTCAGATACTTGTATCACTATCAAAATTTGGGGTCTTATATATCATATCCTGGACAGTAGCATTGTAAAAGCTACATTTTACAAGACCACACTCACTGAAGTCGTAATAATTTAGGAGGCAAGACAAGTCGACATCTATTTTGAATGTTTAAGATTCATCTCAAGATGAACAACATAACTTATTTCATTTTATACTATTATAAACATGCCATAAAGTAACAAATATG
Organism: Timema douglasi; assembly: GCA_901482245.1. Taxonomy (NCBI): domain Eukaryota; kingdom Metazoa; phylum Arthropoda; class Insecta; order Phasmatodea; family Timematidae; genus Timema; species Timema douglasi. The sequence goes on from CABEEJ010000182.1 coordinate 186,551, forward strand.
TTTGGATTTTATAGACGCCTGCTGATAGCTCATGAAATATTTTTATCTGGTACATGACATTGTCACAAGTAAATGCTAACATGTTAAACATGTTTTAATATTACATACAAACTATTGTGAAATATTTTTTTTTAATAATACCTAAGAATTGGGACAAGCCTGATGGTAAAGTATACCAAAATTATAGTTCAACAATATTCATACATATTTTGTCAGCAAATCCATTGATTAAAGAAATGTTACTTCTTCCCACTACTTAGCTTGCTGTAAATATGATTTAACTTCACCATACTTAATTCTAATTGCTTATTAATTTCACTTTCATTAATTTAATTTGCTTTAAATTAACACCCGACAGTATTTCAACCCACTGTGGATCCCTTGTGGCTAGGTCTATTTTCACCTGTTTTATATAAAAATCTTTAGGTATCTCTTGTGGTCTCCTTACCCCCACCATCTTTTCAAGATTGGCATATCTATTCATTCCTGATTTTGTTACGTCTGGTTTTATGAACACGCATTCGAAGTAATTTCATTTTGACTGATTATATTCATCTGTTGTCTCACTTAGTCAGGATTGCTGCTGCTTCCAGTTCCTAGGTTTGCAGTCACTTTTATCTCGTTTACAAACTTTTATGTAATATTTTTGTATTTTAAGATTATACCACCAAGGTACTTGAAATCTTTTTCATTTTCGATGTCATGGTTTCACAATTTAAGTTTGACTATTTAATTTTTCTTTCTTTTAATATAGATTTAAATATCTTTAAACTATGAAAGATACATTCCCCTACAGTTGATAAATGTCTTCCTTTCCCCTTTCTTGAACAGTGAAATTATGACGCCTTTCTTACCAATCCTCTGGTATTTTATTTTTTTCCTTATCATGTTCATGAGTTTGAATACCCAATGGAATCCAATCGGCCCCAATGGCTTGATCCTGTCAACATTAAATTAATCCATCACTGTGGACTTAATGCTCTTCATTTTCTTGATGGCTCTTTCTATGTACTTCTAGCCAAGTAACATTCTCTATTTGTGTTGAAATTGTATGTTCCACTTCTGCTGATTTTGTATTTTCTAGCATATTATAATTGTTGTTTTCATCTTTATTGAGTAGCTTATCAAAATACAATTTCATTTCCCTTGCTATTTCACCCTCCTTTTCTGCTATTCCTCCATCCTCATATTTTATTGATTTTATGCCTTCAAAACTCACCCGTCTGTCATTTCTTGCTCCTACTATTTATTCTCTTTAACTCTAATCGCTTTTCTCTATAGTTTCCCAGTGTTTCCTCAATCCTTTGAGGCTCTCTCATTTTTCTTGCTTTATCTAAGGCGGATTTCACTTTGTTACTTTTTTCATTCTTTTTCTTAAGCACCTCTTCTTACTTCCCGTTCGGGCTATACACCTATGTACAAACTACTCTCATGTGTTAGGGATGAGTAATTTTGAATTTAAGGAAAATGTGCCCAAATTTTTCTGGAGGGAGACTAGAAAACCACTTAGTAAGACCACCCTCAGTACACCCGGCCGAGATCGAACCCTAATCTCTCCATCATCGGTAGTATAATATATTGCAAGAGTAACACCTTAGACAATGTAGCCACTAAAGCGAGTGTTACATTTTCTTTCGCACTTTTGTTCCACTAGTCGGTCTCTTTTGGCCTTCATATTTAACTTTGTCCTCTGCAGACGTTTTGGCTGCAGACACAATTTTTTGTTTTATTTTAATCACACTCTTCAATACCCGATTTGGCTTCATACTTTGTCATCTCCTTTATTATCTCCTCTGTGTGTTTTTCCTTCTTTTCTCGGAGAAAGTTTCCATGTTTTGATCCTCTCTAATCTCATAACAGTTGTTCTCATTGGCTTCTTCCTGCAGATATCAGCAACGAGTAGTAGTTGATTGTCATCCAGACTCTCACTCGGAACTACCTTGATATATTTAATAAGTCCAACTGTATCATGATATTTTGTGCTAGTCTCTCTTCTTTAACCATCTATAGCTGGTGACCTTGTTATTTCTTGTGCTCAAGTCACAACGCTGTTTGTTCGCCTTCCATATTTTGATTTCCAAACTCATGTGATTCTAGAACTCACTGTCAACCATCCCTCTCTCTTGGTTCCTACTTGGGCGTTAAAGTTTCCCATAATGATTAAGTGTTCACAGTCAATCTGTTCTTCCAGCTTATCTGGAGATTTTAACTTGTCTTCTATTCTGAGGTGCATATATCTGTATAATGTATTTTTTTAAATTTCCAGGTAACATTTAGCTTGACTATTAATTAACATTTTTAACACATAATTTAGTTAACAAAAATTAACAAAAAGCATAAACAAACAATTAACTTATATTGGTTTTTTATTTTTCAAATTTTTTAATCCACCGAAATACTGGATCTGCCACTGCCTACAAATCCTTTAAAACTTTATAAAGCATCCAAAGGTCACCATTTCAACAAGTGTAATCAAATCATTGTTGGTTGAATTCATGTTTATAGCTTAAACTCAATAAAATGCCAAAATACTATGATCAATTTTGTTTTACACATTAAAATGATATTTTTAGTGCTATAAGATTGAAGGAAATAAGATTTCACTATTTTATTTTTTATTTTATATATTTAATTAATGCAATTTACAACATATAACTGGTAGTTAGATGTAGATTTGTGTCAAATGTTTACTTACTGAATAAAAAATATTCTTATTTTACCTTTGTGACATTTGTACATCTTTGTTTGTAAAATATCTATTACTATCATTCAATAAATAATTTAAAAATGATATTTGTACATTCTTATTCTTTCATTTACACACATAATTTGTTTATTTTTTATTGCAGTCTCTCATCTTTTGAAATTAAATTATTATAAGATCCAAAACTTTTTTAACCAAACATTCAGAGTTGTTATAAAAAATGTTAGAGTTTTCCATTTCAAGAATTTTACTTTAATTGAAGCTTATGCTTAAAAGTTTTTAATTATTTTGCATATATATATATTCAAAAATATGTGGGAAACCAATTTAAGAAAGCTCATAAGTTTTTCCCACATATTTATATATATATTCAAAAATATGTGGGAAAAACTTATGGGCTTTCTTAAATTGGTAGCTTTAAAATAATCAAGTAAGTTCACACATTAAAGGTCTATAAGATTTTGAAGTAAAACTTAAATAAATACACTAAAGTTGTTAATACAACAATTTAAATAATGCGGGAAATCCCCAACAATATTTAGTTAACTCAGAATCATTAATGTGGGTTCACCAAAATGGCATGAAGTGCCGGATCAGATTGTACAGATATTCTTGCTTCAAGTTGTGTTACATCTCTGGTCTGTATGGTTAGTTAAATTCTTTCTTTTTCCATCCTCATACATGACCATACCATCTCAGCCTTGCTTCCTCTATAATCTCATGTACCCCAACTGTAGCTTGAACATCTTCATTTCTAATTTTATTTCTCATGGCGACAGCTAGAATGTCTGCACTCATAACTATAGGTACAAAGTATGCCCTATATTCTTCCTACATTTCAGGGTCAGTTCTTTTTCCACAGTAGTCTTCCTACTCACCTGTAGAACATATCCCCCTGCTGCCCCCTTCTCATTAAATCTTCTCTACTCCCACCTTTCACCTCAATCACACATCCAAGATACTTGACACTCTTCTTTTAATCATACTAATCATATTTTTGGAATTATAGTTGAAAATAACCTGACAAACAAAGCTAATAACAAAGCTAAGTTTTCTTTTAAAACTGACTGCATTTTAATTTATATTAAAAGTTTTTTTAACCCCATAATTTATAAATGTGAAAATCAATCTAATAAAAATAGTAGACTGTGATTTCCAGAAAATTAATGTTAGGTTATTTATTAAATTTTTTATTCAATTTTGAATGTGTTTATTCTTCCAGAAATATCCAAAGCTTGGAGTAGTTTTGGAGTATCACAAGGATTGATGCAAGTTGATAAGCTAGACACCTCATCATCCAAGATTTACTCTCCTTCTGGTTTTCCTTGTCCAAAATGCATGAAGAAATACTTCCACCGAAGCAGTCTAATGAAACATATCAAGTTTGAGTGCGGAAAGGATCCTCAGTTTCAGTGTGGATTTTGTTCTCGAAAGTTCACACAGAACCACAACTTGAAGAAACACATTCAGAAACTACATTCTCATGTTTACCATTAAATATATTACTTACTTATATAGTATCAAAAATATATATATGTGTACACATTTTTACTTCTATGTGTATTTCTTATTAAACAATCCAATTAGATGTGCATTCATTTACTATGGCTGTAATTATTTACTGTGGACTTAATTTGCACTCTTTAATCCAGCACTGTTTAGTTTGTTAATTTTTATAATATATATCAATGGGCCTTTTTCTTAAGTGCTAAAAACCTACTTGTGCAAGTAAAACAATCACTGACTACATCTTATAAATATAACTCTTTCAGTTATACTAGCATTAATGGAATATAATTTGTTTTCAATTACAATCAAAATAAGTAACTTTTTTGCCATTTAAATTATATTTTTTCTCACTTAACATTTCAAATTTAGAGTATTTACAACCATCCATAACTTGCCTTTCCTGTTAAACCTATTTACTGCCATTTTTTTTTGTTACTCATATATGGTATAACAACAAAATAATGCTAACATTATTTCAAAAGCTCATTACCAGATTTTGGGAGTAAGAAATACTCTACTTAAATAATTTTACCAATAAATGATCAATTAATAATACATTACATGTATATTTATTTTGCTATTAATAATACATTACATGAATATTTATTTTGCTATTAATAATATTATAAATATATTATTAAGGTGAACTAAAATCAAATATTGTCAGTGATGTTTTAGTTTCAAAGTCGACTACTGAACCAAAGCTATAGTAAATTTCTGGTAGGGGGGACATTTTAGAAAATATAACAAATATATTATCTATCAAGAACTTCCATCACATTGTATGAACAGATGAATATAGATTTAGTAAAAATTTTAACCATACTTTCTACCAGAATCCCACTATACTTAAATTCAAGACCCTTAACCAGGATGAGTGTAATTTATATTAGTTGGTCTAATGGAGTTTGCATGTATGTGAACGTTTTCAACCTTCATTTTAACGTGTATGCTTTTGAATTATTTTTTTCATTTATTCGAGATATTTGACGTGCACTTTCTGAACCGACTAATTATATGAGCACAGGACTTGTAAACTAAATTAAATATTGAATAGACAACACATCCATTTCTTTTTATTATTATTTAGCACGTTGCCTTACTACCTGTTTGGGTTATACACTGGCTGTTAATTTATTAAGTCCCCTGTAAAAAAGGAAACCCACATTCCACCTATGAGACATTTTTTATCCATGCCAAAAATCTGTAGCATGTCAATCAGACATATTGACAGCTACAATTAAATATCAATATTTTAATAATTTACGAAAGAAAGAAACAATTTTGGCATATTTAAAAAAAGTAATTTACCTCAAAGTTTATTTTCTCTGACTAGACGCAGTCAAATAAAATTACGTTTCTCCCTAAATTGAAACACGTGGTTGTTCAAAAATATTGTCTTTTGATAAATACTGTAGCGGATGTCAGATAAGAGGATTGATATTATATTTATGAATGGATACTTTAACGCATACCCTTTGCCATTGGATGATTTCGGATAAAGTTACATACACTTGCCATGCTGTCTTCAAGAAAATATAGTAAAGGACGTATATATCACAAATTCTCATAAAAATAATAACTAAGCCTAAATAATAATCAAACCAGATATATTTAAATAAAAGATGCTTTAGTATCTACTCACCATTTCAAGACGTCCTTGGATTTATTTTCCACGTGCTGGAAAAGAAAATTTTTTCAATGATAGCTGCCACACGCACTATCGTAACTACATCTAACGAACAAAAGAAGTGTATATCGAGATCGACACACTGACCCACTCCGCGTCAGAGAAGACTAGCGGCAATCCAAGGAACCATGTTTCCCCCCCCTCCCTGCAAGTGACGGTCCCTGGTTAACTTCTCTTTCCCTCCGCCTTCATCCGTTGTTCTCCTTTTCTATGTTCCTGAGTTTATCACCCTTTTTGCTTTGTTCCGTTCATATCAGATTTGGGACTATATATAGGGCTGCTCCCAGGTTCACATCATACCTGCTTACTACAACCCAGCGTCGAAGGAGGAACTTCTACAACGTCATGTAACGAAGAAAACGACGACCATGGAGTATTAGCTGTCAGATCCACCGTTACCCTGGCTAGGACATCTTACTTCGAGTACTTAAGTATCCTGAAAAACGTCGTCAAGTCCTTATGACTTAGAGTCTAGTTTTTTCAAAAAACTAGACAATGTAGATCTAGACATTTTTATATTTTCTGTCGAAGCATATTTTTGTTAATTTAATATCATGTCGAATGGACAGTTAATTCATTTCAAGTCTGGTTGACTTCAAGATGGAAGAGTTTCAGTTAATTGGTTAAATATTGTGTCCTGCAGTCTGAAGGACAAGTCCCATTTTATTGACATAGTAAATCAGTCCTACCCACAACTTTCCTTGTGTCCTTATGATGCAGTCTTTACATTATGAGCCTTTGGCTCAGAAAGTAGTAATGTCTTATTCATGGACTTGCTAACTTCCACAAGTTCCATTAACTTATTTTGAGCCAATGTTTCTCGTGACACCGTGTACGTCGTGTGTATCTGTTTAATATTTGGATGGCTACAACCAGGCTGTCTGTCTTGTATTCCATATCACAGTTGAGTTGATGTAAATCTTTATTTTGGGTTGGTCAAGTAGTCACGCTTATCGTGCGGTATTAGCTTCAGTGAGCAAACCAGGGAACTGCACTAGAGTCATAGTGGGGTTCCCGCAAATAATACCTTTTTTTTCTTTGCCAGTTGTATGGCTCTTAATGTTTTTGTGTTGCTCATAGTGTAATTGCTATTAGAATTTAATGTACTATTGAATGCTCTGGCAGTACCTAAAGGGAAAGAGACCAGCCATTGTACTAGTTTGTTGACACCTGTTTATTAGCCATTGACCGCTTTTATTAACAGATATTTCTGTTGCTTATCATTATCCTAAATGTTGAAAGGATATTATCTTAAAACACAATCAAGCAAAACTGATCAAAATTTATATGTATATCTTGTTCGATACCTTTAGCTAATAACTGTTTAATGGTTCTCTCCTTTAGAAAACTTCTACCTCTAGCCTGGCGCCTGCACAGCCCTTGTAGCTACAGTCAAAACCATCACAATTCACAATGTCTTATTGTCTGCATCAAACTTCTAACATATAACCTTCAATATTATTGTAATCTTTACTTTTGTTATTTCTGTTTTTAATAAATTTATTAATTGTTAAAACAATTTATCTTTCTATTTAAATTTCACCTTGTTTTGTAAAGTTATCAAAATAGCCCAGTAGGGTTATTTTGTGACAAATTGAACTTGGGACACTTAGCTCATTAGACAGACACACTACCGACTGAGTTAAGGTGTCGGGTGAAAATCTTCCATAAAACCGCCATGTCCTACCTCCATGAAGCTGGCTGATATACTATTTGGCTCATAACTATAATAAAATCATATCTATGATTTCACCACTGTTTATTTTTACATCATAAACAACATTAGGAATTAACACATTCAATCCCCTAAGCTATATAACTAATGTCATGGTTTGTCTTTATGTGATTTTCATTTGGAGCTAAAAGGTATTCAAGAAATATTCACCGGTCACATTCCTTAAAGTAAGTATACCAACTTCCAAACATGTTTAAATTATAATATTAGTGGATATAATGTATAATGATTTTTTGTATGTTAAACACATTATTTTATCTTTTATCAGAGACAAGTTTTATTTTAATTTTCCATGTACACTGACAATACAGGACTGATCTTCCAAAAAAATCAAAACATCATATTTGTCATCTTTTTTCAAACAAACAAAAATGATGTTTCTAATAAATTACACACAATACTTACAGTAAACTGATGTCTGGAAAATCTCACTACCAATACAACAGTTAGCACACTGGGGTTAAAATCTTATTTACTTTATGTCATTGGACTGTGCGACGTCATGAAACTTCTCCTCCATTGTTGTTCTCTCTTGTGCCAGAAGTTCCCTTTCCTATAAAGTCAAGGACTTTGTGCTACCCATCCACCCATATCTTTCTAGGTCTTCCTATATGTCTTTGACCTGCAGGTTTGGTCGAATTATAAGATAGGGAATTTTTAGTAGCTCCTACTTAAAAAGATCAGCATACTATCTATATCACTGATATTTATCCTTTTTGTTCATGTACCCCCAGATATTATTTCTTTACAACTTTTTTACCCCCAAAGCTGTTGATGCATATTTCAAGCTACATATTCTTAAAGCTACATTCAGAAGAGGGATTTAAATAATAATAATAATAAAAAAATTGTGCTTCCAGATTGCATGTTTTTACGTCAGGGTGTCTTGGGGCTAACCCTAAATCTAGCTCTGATTATTCAGTTTTTATCATTAAAATCATTAAATATATATATACATCCCTGAGGTATGTATACACCCAGTTGAATACTCCTGATCTAGATATATACCCCTGGGGCACGCATACCCTTGATTGAATACCACTGATCTAGATATATACCCCTGGGGCACGCATACCCTCGATTGAATACCACTGATCTATATATATATACCTCTGGGGCACGTGCACCCCAGGTTGAATACCACTGATCTAGATATATACCTCTGGGGCACGCGCACCCCCGGTCGAATACCACTGATCTAGATATATATACCTCTGGGGCACACGCACCCCAAGTTGAACACCACTGATCTAAATATATGTACCTCTGGGGCACACGCACCCCCGGTCGAATACCACTGATCTAGGTATATACCTTTGGGGCACGCATACACCCAGTTGAATACCACTGATCTAGATATGTACCTCTGGGGCACACGCACCCCCGGTCGAATATCACTGATCTAGATATATACCTCTGGGGCACGTATACACCCAGTTGAATACCACTGATATAAATATACGAGGGGGGGACTCAAAAGAAACTGAACTTTTGCTCTAAAGACTAATTTATTAAGTTTTTTACAAAATTATTTCAGTCTCCTTCAAAGTACTCTCTATTAGATTCGATGCACTTGTCCAGGCTTTTTTTCCACTGTTTGAAGCACCTCTGGAACTCTTCAACGTTGATATTGTCCAGTGCCCTCTGCAAAGCTGTTTTTACAGCCTCCACATCATCAAAACGCTTCCCTTTTAGATTTTTTCCATTCTTGGGAACAGAAAAAAGTCGCACGGGGCTAGGTCTGGTGAATATGGAGGGTTGGGAATGATAGCCCACCCCTGAGAGCTCAAATACTGGCTCACAGATAAGGCCATGTGTGCGGGGGGCGTTGTTGTGGTGAAGGAACCAGTCACCTGATCGCCAGAGTTCCGTGCGTTTCCTTCGCACATCCTTCCTCATACGTCTTAAAACTTCCAAATAAAAGTTCTGATTAAAAGTCTGCCCAGGGGGGACAAATTCCCGGTGCACAATTCCACCAACATTGAAAAAAACAATGATCATCGTATTGACATTCAACCTCGCTTATCTTGCTTTTTTTGGTCGGGGGGAATTGGGGGTCTTCCACTGGCTAGACCCTTGCTTGGTTTCGGGGTCCTATCCGTAACACCAACTCTCATCACCTGTAATGATGAACTTGGTCAAAAAGTTTGGGTCACTTTCAATTTGATTTTTTAAGTCCTGGCTTAAATTCAGACAAATGCCATTTTGATCCTGTGTGAGCAGGTGAGGAAAAAAACTTAGCAGCATCATGTCACATTTGAAAATTCTCAGTCAAAATCTGCTGGCACAAGCTCCAACTCACTCCTTTCTATGGTGAAATTTTGTTGATCTTGAAACGACGATCCTCATAGATTTTTTGGCAAATTTTTTTTAATGTTCTCGTTGTTTTGAGATGATAAAGGGTGCCCATAATGAGCATGATCTTCAACACTCATCTCACCACGTTTAAAGCGCCCAAACCACTCGAAAACTTGTGTGTGGCTCATAGCATCCTTCTTGAAAGCTTGTTGAAGCATTTGGTAAGCTTCTTTTGCCAATTTTCCAAGCAGGAAGCAAAATTTCAAACACACTCTTTGTTCTTTTAAATCTTCCATAACGATTTTGCAGGCAGCAAACGAGAACAGTTGAGAAAAACAACACTGCAATCAAACGTAACCTTCTACGCAGATGCCGCTTGGGCAACTGATCTGGGGTTTATCTAGTAGACCCACCTAGTGGGAGAACTCTCTACTATACCTAGAAACGGCCACACACTTTCACTCTGGTTTATTTTGGGTCCCCCCTCGTGCACCCAGCGGAATAATTATAATTATTATTCAGAAGTCCCTTGAGTTGAACCCCTACCCTGATGTAGCTTACCAGTATGAGGGGGGTTGGATGTAATAGCATCAGGCTTTGTGCCCCATCTTGAAAGATGAGTTTTAACTTGAACGGTCTTGTCTCTACATTGGAGTAGCTTCCTCTTGTGAATAATGTTGACACACACATACATTAATAGGCTTTGCTTATCTATAAAATATATTTTTTGGAGTTATTTTAAATGAACTATTAATATGTTGCTAAACTATTATTTTATCACCGCATATACCTGCTCAGGATATACAAATAATATGTTGTAATTTAGTGAAGAAAAAATATGATTAAAAACTTAGGTCTTCGCATGTAATGTCCGCTTTGTTTAAAAAATTGACAGAATGTTATCGGAAATTACTTGCTTGTTTCACCCTAGCTGATGTCGATTCATAAAATGAACACTAATTGTAGCCTTAACCAGGAATTGTAATTAAAAGAAAATAGCTTTGCTTGCATTTATTCACTCATGACTGATATAACTTGTCAGGTTTTTGAAAATATGTGTTCATTTTTTGTCTAGTCATTATTACAATGATCCATGTTATTACTTGAATATTATTAATTGGGATATTATGAGTTGTATGTTTAAGGGCTATTACAATATACTTCATGTTGAACTTAATTACAGTTTGAATTATTTTTAAATAAAAATCTATTATTGGCCAATCATCAACTAGTTTCTTTTAAAGTTGTTGCCAAAAAATTGTGCTCAGCTTATAAAGCAACTTTGACCACATACCTGAGAACCTAATATATTCTAAGCAATAAAATTTAAAATGATTATCATAGAATAAAATTACATAAAATATTATATTACCCAGCAGGAGAATCAAATGAAACTCTGTTATTTATCTGTACACCTATAAAACTAGGGAGAATGTCACATTTTGTAAATGTGGTTCTCATTTTACCTCAATGTGAAATACACATTTTTCCTGCTTTTGTAGTTGATTGAATTTTTAATTGCAATATCAAGACTCAAAAGTTCAACAAATTTGGTTCAGTATTTTACTTAAAGCTTGGAAATCTTTGGAAATAATAACTTTTTGAATCGGTCATAAAATCTTTCCTGCTAAAATTTAAAAATGTGCTTTGGTGGCCTCATCGTTTAAGGCGTTACTTTTGCAATAAATGACATTATGTCAGTGATTGAGAGGCTAGATTCAAATCCCGGACACATGTACTGTGGGTGATTTTTACAAACATAATTTCCCATTCTTCCTCCATTCAAATATGAGTACATTTAATCTAAATCATACATTTTCCATCCTCCCATTATTATAAATTTGAGGACAGTCTGGTCAAGCAGTAAGGCAAGATGCATGACTTTTTTTTAACCTAAAAATGGGGTTAGAATTCTCTCCCAAATTGTGATATATGATGCTCAATGTTTAGCATGAGATCCAGATATCATTTAGAAATAGTCAACAGAATGAATCACATCACACACAGGAGTGAGAGTTTTGCATTTGAAATGTACTGATTATTTACATTTATATCAGAATTAGTTTATAATGTTAATTTTATTATTTTAATCTTTTTAGATATTTTTTATAATTGTATTTGCTGTCAACTCTTATGATACTGCTTTAGTACATTTGAGACCCTTGGGCTTAAGTAATCCTTTTAGTTAATATTTTATTTAATTTTTGTCAATGTCTTCTTCAACAAATATATTTAGAATAATTCATATTTTGTAGAACCAATATACATTTGTTATTAATTAAAAAATGACGATCTTTTATACTTTAAATTCCTATAACTCCTTGTAAACAACATAAATGATGGTTTTCAAAAAACTAATACGATAATCATAAAATAAAACCCCTGACAACCCAATTTAATAATTTTAATATTTGTTTTTATGATTCTAATCTTATCTTGGTGATTTTCAGGAATTCTTAGAATCTGGGAAATCCAAAAAGACTATTCAAGAAAGAAGTTATTAAATTCAATTGAAGACCAGCAGGACTATAATAGGAGTTACCCTAATACAACTTTTCACTGCCCCAACTCCAACTGTGGTAGACTATACAAATGGAAACGTAACTTGCTCAACCACTTGAAGTTAGAATGTGGAAAAGACCCTCAATTTCAGTGCCAGTTATGTTCACAGAGGTTCACTCAAAATCATAACTTGAAAAAACATGTTTTGAAACAACATCCTAATATTTACTATTAATTATCAACAATCTTGATCATATTAAGAATATATTTATTAATAGATTTTAACATCATGAGGTGTTTGTTTAACTTTCTCATTTTTCATCCAGATAATGTTATTATTTCATTTTGTTAGTAAATAGTAGTTTATTTGGATTGTTATAGAAGGGAACTTATCACACAGTTTAAAATGTTTCAAGATTTACTTTCATTTATTGATGCACCAAAACATATATTTTGAATCTGTTACTTTTGCTAGATGTAGTAAATTTTGGTTGCCTACTATATATTTAAATTATTTTTGCGTTAAAACAGTTCTTTCTATTGTGATCAAACTCTAATTATTTCTCGTTCTTTTTTTTCTTCTTAAAATATTAATTTACTAACTTTATTACTTCTTGAACATAAATTGGTTAGCCAGTTTCTTGATTTTAATTTGCTAAGGTTTATTAGAATAAACAATGTAATGTTTATAATGTATAATAATTAATTATCTTGTAGCCAAGAAAATAAAGAAATTTAATTACGATTTAATCTCATGACATAGTTTTTACCTTTAGATTTATTTATTAGTTACTGACTTAAAATGCTCAGTTTTTTTAAACAATGTAAATATTTAATATTTTTAATATTTAGATAATCAATATTGCTTCAGATGTTTAGATCTCTTATTAAATTTTAATTTGGGATGAGAATTATTTAATATTGGTATGAAGTAAGGTTGTTCAAAGATTATGAAGATTATGAAGATTTCAACAACATATTGATAGTAGAATTTTATATTGATTAAGCTGGTTGGTAATTTTAATGTCATTAACTTGCATGAAATGGGAGGACCCATAGCTAATCCATCCTTTCGTGGGTAGAATTTGTTATTAAATTGATATTTTATATTTAGACAGTTTGAAGTATTGAGATAATTTGTTTGATATCATTAGAATAATTTTTTTTTATTGCTTAGTATGTTTTTAGTGATGTTGCGAAATTATTTTATTGGAACATTGCTATATAGATTAGTGATAAAGTTTGTTGATTAAGTCATGTGAGCTTTTATTTTATGTGTATAAGGAAGTTAATGACATTAAAATTATCAACCAGCTTAACAACTAGATCTATTTAAAATTCTGTTGCTGATATGTTGATGAGAGCCTCATAATCTTTGAACAAGACTGTACTTAATAATCTGACTTTACAATTAAATTTACAATTGAACATGCTCTAACAATAGCATTAATTAACTCAATCTATAAATCACAAAAAAAACCTAAACAAAATAGAATATCAAATATACAGGAAAACACACACCCACACCCACACCCACACCCACACACACACACACACACACACACACACACACCCACACACACACACACACACACACACAGATGCAATCATCCCAAAAGACTATACATTCACCATGAAATCCATAAAAAAAAACTTTCGACAATTCAATCTTTAGACTGAGTCATATTCCACTAAACAAAAAGGATTTCAAAATTGGACTTAATAACATTAAACAACTTGCAATTTCAAAAGATTATTCACATTCACTAATCTATCACATTCTTCAAAAGCAAAAAGACACATAACCAACAGCTCCACCCTCAAGAATACCAGCAGGGGGGAAAAAAACAGATTAAATTCAATAGTATTGGGAAAAAAACCCAACAAAATCATTAATATCCTTAGAAAACATCAAATAAACATTGTTTACTGCACTAAACAACAATTTCTAAAAACAAATCACTAACTCCCATTCAAACAAAAATAATAAATTAAAAAATAGTGGCATATATCAATTAACTCATGAATGTAACTCTTTTTATGTTGGTTAAACTGGTTGTTAGTTTTTTACTATACATCATGAGCACTTATGACTTTAAATACAATAGAAACAAATCAATGTTTGCCTATCATTTGACTAATAGAGGAAACCATCATACCCTATGAAAAAAGTTTAAAACTTATGTAAGGGGACTAAAATAAACCTAGCTGAAAATATCTTAATTCAAACTGCCATTCTTAATTTTTTTTTAAATAGATCCTTAATGAACAAATTACTTTCGAAAATAAAAACTCTTATAAATACCAGACAAAAACTTACCCAAAACACCAAAATTAAAAATAATAAACCAAAACCTACCCAGCCACTCCTTTAATAGTAGCTGAGACCTGTTCTGGTCAAAGTCGTGAAGATTAGAATCTAACAGCTTTCCTTCATTCCAAATCTCTATCTACATCAATTTATTTTTCACAAATAATTAGTATTCCATCACTAACAATAACAAAACAGCAAATCATATATGTATCATTTAAACATTTTACGATACACATTTTAACCACCATAATATTATTAATGTTAAATGAACATTCTAGCATTCCAACCAAGCCAATCCTATCCCACCAAAATTGTCTCAGTCATGTATTCAGTCTCAATGGAATAACATCTACCTCATTTTGATCAGGGTAAATATGCTTGTTCTAATAAATCATTCTTTCTTTTCTTATTAATAACTAAATCCTTTTAAGCTTATCACAATAATAATTAAAATTCTTTTTATATATTTTTATACAACCCTCCATTGGTATATAGACTATTTGATATATTATGTTTCTACCATGATTTGTTTTGTTATTTTTTTAAACACCTGAAGATGATGCATACTATGCATTCCTTAAATAATTGACCACTAATACAGCCATCAAATAAAAGGATTAAAGATCAGAAATTAATCTATTCAAATATTAAACTTTTTCAATTATACATGTAGAATATAACATTACGTTATCATACTATCAAATATAGTACAATTCCTTTGGTTTTGATTAATTATTTCAATTTTAATTATATCATTATATTCACTTCCTAATCAATTTATACACTGTTTATTGATTTGTTGTAATACATCTCTGTTAATGTAATTGTTCTATTGAGGTTTGAAGTGTAAAACCTGAATGAGTAAAAAGACGCGATGCTTAAAAAAAAATTATAAAATAAAATTAGGGTTATATATTAAAAAAATATTTTTTTGTGATATAATATTTTTCCACTACTACCAAGACTATCTCAACTTATGAGTTTTTAATCATAAATTTAAAATTATTTAAATATAGATTTTTCAACAAAAAGGTTTGTTTTACCTACAATAGTATGTTTCTATATTATTGTACATTATTCATGATTTTTTGACCACTGTTATCAACATTTGAAATTCATTGAGACTAAATTAAAATTAATTTAAACAACTATTGATTAATTTCTCAAAATAACATTATATCTCTGCTTACTGAAAATTAAAGATGTTCTCCAAAAAATAAGCTATGTATATTAACAAACCCAGTGTGTTGATCGCAACTCCATGGGGATACTTGTATAATTATGAAAAATGATACACACTGGGGTTGGTAATGTGCAAAGTACCAAATTGGTTTTGTCTTTTGTCTACTGGTTGATTTATAACTATTTATCTTCATTTTGCCTAAGTCTTAAGATTAATGTTTCTTATAGCTGCATTCCAGTCTATAGATCACAGGGACTGGGTCAATTATTTTGGTTGCAGGTTGGTCACCTAGACCGGCAGAATTTAACAAGTCACACACATATATATATAGAGCTATTAAAAGAGATAAGATACCACTCATACTGTAGCCCAATTTGGTTTAGCTTAAACCATCAATACATTTGTCTCTTTCTTCTAAATGGGGTAATACTCACTGAAAAGCCTAATAATAGCTTTGGCTAGTTTATTCTCTTTTAATAGCTCTCTCTCTCTATGTATATATATATATATATATATAAAACTTGTTAAATTATGCCGGTTTAGGTGACCAACCTGCAACAAAAATAATTGACCCAGTTCCTGTGATCTATAGACTGGAATGCAGCTATAAGAAACATTAATCTTAAGACTTAGGCAAAATGAAGATAAATAGTTATAAATCAACCAGTAGACAAAAGACAAAACCAATTTGGTACTTTGCACATTACCAACCCCAGTGTGTATCATTTTTCTATTTTATTCCTAAATATGCAATCCCCTACAAGTACAATAACTGTACAAGTGGCAGCAATACGCCAACTACCAAGTCGAAGGTAGCTGCGTTATCTGATAGCCCGTGATCTTAATAAAATCACACATTTGTAGCCGACGATTTCCGCACGTCCATCATAGACTCTGCCTTAAAATATAAGTGAAGAATGACCATGGACACGGGATGATTCCTGGATAGCTCATTGGTCAGAGCATTGGCATACTAAGCCAAAGGTCCTGGGTTCAATTCTAGTGTCCAGGTGTCATTTTTCAATTTTCAGAATATTATTTATACTGTTTATCTATGTATCATTTTATTATTATTATTATTATCATCATCGTCGGTGGCGGCATTAAAGTTAAATTACACAGGCCTGTGATGAAAAACATACAAGGAATTTGATAGCTGAACTTTATGTATTTTTTGATGCTGATTAAAAAAAAAAAATGAAAAATTTCTATCACGTCACATTTTCTTGAAAAATTCAATTTAAACTTGGATTTTTATGAACATTTACCTTTTTTTTTCAGCATTGAATTTCTTCCCTGCCTGCCTGACTATCATTCTACCGTGGTGAAACCTACAGAATACCCCTCCCTGACACCTCCCTGTCACAGTCCCTCCCTCCCCGTCGCAACCTCTCTCTACCAATAGCATTGCGCAAATCCCTATTTCACTTCTTTATCTTGTTTCGCTGACCTCGTAGGAATGCTCGCTATGTGAGCGTAATCAGCGGTCATCTTTTATTTTTTCGAGCTTTATCTGGATTGATCCTGAACGTGTTATCTTTCTTAAGACTGAATTCTATCGACTTTTCTGGAGTCATCAGAAAAGATATAAGAGAGATGTCTTCATGAGGGGCTCAGTTTATCTCTCTTTAACCCAGAAGATCGTGTACTTACTGTGTTTGTAGTAAGATAAAACACGTGTAAATTATTAAATGGGTCTCAATTTTTCTTACATGTGTAGTGTTGTGCATGTGCTGATACATGACAAGTGGAAACTTCATCACAGAAACATTTTTAACGGTTGCTTTTCTCTGTGCATTTTGTGAAATATGGCTTCGAGTTCGAGACGTTGTGAAAATTTGCCAGATGACTTTTGTAACATATGCGGCAGATATAGTGTTATTAAAAATCGCATGAGGAACATTACAGACTATGTAAGAAAACTGTATCTTGCGTATTTTGGCATGAAACTCGGAGACCAGGACAAATCGTGGGCTATTGTTTTGATGTTGCCGGATTAATGAGAAAATTTAATATCACATACGATAAAGATGAATGGAGGCTATTTATAGATTCATCGAAAAGAAGCCTTAAAGCTGCCCTTCTTCCTCACGGAAGCCAGTATGCATCTGTACCATTTGGACACTCGGTGCATTTAAAATAACTTTAAGAAAACCTGGCTCTCATCCTCAACACAATAAAATATGCCGACCACGGTTGGACCATTTGCGGTGATTTGAAAGTTATCTCCATGCTTCTTCGTCAACAAGGCGGATATACAAAGTTCCCATGTTTATTTTTGAGTGGGACAGCCGTGATAAGACTCAACATTGGGTCAAAAAAGAATGGCCGAAAAGACAAAATCTTGAACCAGGCACCAAAACTATAAATCGAAACAGCTTAGTTTATCCAAAAAATGTATTGTTACCCCCTCTGCATATAAAATTAGGTGTAATGAAGCAGTTTGACAAGGCTATTCCAAAAGTTGGTGATTGTTTCAATTACCTGTGCAAAAAGTTTCCAGGTTTATCCGAAGCCAAGTTGAAAGAGAGAATCTTTGTTGGTCCAGATATCCGCAAGCTTATGAAGGATAAAGAATTTGAGACTAGCATCACAACAAAGGAAAAAGAAGCTTGGGTTGCCTTCAAAGATGTCGTCAGTAAATTTCTGGGTAATTACAAGGATCCTGACTATAAAGCAATTGTTATGAATATGATGGACAAATTTCAAGTGTTGGGTTGCTCCATGAGTATCAAAATACATTTCCTTCACTAAAATATGGACTTTTTCCCTGAAAGTTTAGGATCAGTCAGCGAAGAACAGGGTGAAAGATTCCACCAAGACATCAAAGATATGGAGCGCAAATATTAAGGAAGAGGGGGGACAAGAACATGCTCGCCGACTACTGTTGGATGTTAACACAAGATAGGCCTGAGATTGAACATAAAATAAGAACGTCAAAGAGAAGTTTCAAAGGAAAAAGAATACGTAGTTAAATAGAAACTTTTTATTTTTGTTTTGTTTTTTGCTCGGTTTAAAATTTGTTTCAAACTTTCATGTACACATACATAATATTTGCTCCTCTTGATCAATCGTCTATCTTATGTAAGTAACTTTAATAAAAACATATTAAAATAGTATGTTTGTGATTTTCTTCTAGAAACTGCACCATAATTTGATGTAAAAAGTTTAAACTCAAGGGAACTTTTTGTCTTTCTCTCAACTAGAGGTGGCTCGTGCGATCTGGCAACAGTGGTTTTCATCCATTTAAACCTATAAAAATTAATAGATTTCTGAAAAATCAATTTGCCTCATTAAGAATCGATTATTTTATATAGATTTAAATGGATAAAAAGCACTGTTCCCAGATAGTACATACAAAATTGTTCTACAGAATTCCTTTTAAAATAGGATTTTAGCAAAAATATTGATATCAATTTTACAAAAAAATCCTGATGTGATGGAAAAAAATAGAGGTCATTTTCGAAATCAGCACACCAAATTACATAAGAATCAGCAAAAACCTCTCTTGTATTGTTCAAAAACTTCCATTTCGCAGGGCTGTGTTATACATCGACACAAACAGGTTAAAAGCAAATCAAGTTATACATTATCTATTCATTTTTTGACCTTGACTTTCCAATTCACCTCTCCATTATAATATTTGAACTAGTGGAAAATATTAATCATATTTTGTAAACACAAAGTTCATCATCATCATTATCAACCGCTTCCAACTTGTTACTGGGGTATTTTATTAAAGTGCCTTCATCTTCCTCTAATATTCCACTATTCTTCCTCCTTTAATTGCTCCCATTCTTCTCCTATCATCTACACACTTTTTCTTATCTGCTCCACCCATCTTTTTCTTGGCTTCCCTTGGGTCATTTTCCTATATACTTCATCTCCATCATTCTCTTTTGTATTCCTCCTTTTTTTCCATCCTCATTACATGACTAAACTATCTCTATTTTGCTTCCTCTACTAACTCATGTACTACCTGTACTCTCATTTTTATTCAATATCCAGGTTTCTTTTGCATATTTGACAATGGGTAAAAAGTACATCTTGAACAACACCTCCTTATAATGCGAGGAAACTTATTTTATCAATAGCAGGTTTTTTAAACACCTATAAAAAACTCCCCTTGCTGCCCACATATTATTAAATCTTCTTTACTCCTACTCTTCATCTAATTTCCACTTCCAAGATATTTTACATTTTATGCCTTTCTCAGCTCTATTCCGTCCAACTTTATTGCTTTACTAGGCCTTATCCTCTTCCTTACTATCCATCACTTCACCCTTTCAACTTAATTCCTCACGCTTTCACTTCTTCATCCCATTCTTGTAGCTGTTCCTGTACATTTTATTCATTGCTCTCCACCTCCCCCCCTCCCCACACCACTCCATACTATCAAGTCTTTAGAAAACAAAACAGCTTTCATTCTTTTTCCCCTGAGTTTCTTTGCCACCTAATTCATGACCATTTCCATTTGGTACAACTCCTATTTCCACTTCACCCACATCCATTACTTTCTAGACTTATTTTATCCACACTATTATATGCATTCTACACACCCATAAATATCATTGGCAAGTCCATCCCAAATGTATACCTTCTTTCCCTCAACTTTTGTATAGCGAAGATCAAGTCTACTGTAGACCTCTCTTCTATAAATACTTGCTTTTCCTCTCTTCACCTTCCTTTAATTTTCTATCGTATTCATATTTTCAGTAGCTTTTCATATATTTTTATACAGTAACACATCAGTCCTGTAATTCGTGCACTGCTTCCTGTCTCCTTTCTAAAAAAGTGAATTATAAATCCCTTCTTCCAGTATTTCGGTATCTTGTTCTCCTTCCATATCACTCTCAGCACCCTGTATAACCATTGAATTACTGTTTCTCCTGCAGCTAATTTCCACGGTTCATCCATATCTGGTGTTATTCCTTGTTTCAACCTCTTTAATTCATCCTCCGCCCCTTTCCATGCTGTATCCATTTCCTCCTCTTTTGCTAGTTCTCCATTTTCCTCTGCTTAGCTCTCATCCCTTTCCTCTTACACGTTGAACATATTATTAAAATATACCAGATATAGTTCCTTATCTACTTCTCCTATTTTCATCATTCTTCTTTTTTATTCATCATTCTAACTTATTGTCTTTTCTCTCGCTTCTTGTTTTGAACTTGGCTATATAGAACCTTCTTATTTCCTTCCACATCCCTTTCTAGTGTGTCTGTCCATTTTTGCAGCCATTCCTTCCTTACTTCCTATATCACACGATTCACTCTTCTCTTCTTCTCTCAATATTATTCCTTTGCTTTCTCATTCCTATTCCCAGCTCTTACTCAATATTTTTTCTTTTCCTCCAATGCTTTCTTCACTCTATGGTTCCACCATGGTGTCTCCTGCCACTTCCTCTTATCACTTGTCCTACAACACATTTCCTTGCAGCTCCCACCCAACTTTTCTTAAACCTTTCCCATTCCATCTCCACACTTTGCATCTCATCCATGGGCATTAACATTTTTGCTTTTCTTTGAAACAACTATATTTCCTATTCAATTTTGAGCTTCACACCCTTATTCTTCTTCCTCTTTTTGCTACTTTTCTTCAATGTTCCCATCTGACACCAGCAACGTGTGGTCATTATCTTAGGACACACTTGTTTACAGTCTACCTTTTCATTTCTTCTTCCATGAGGAAGTAGTCTATCACTGACCTATGCTTCCCATACCAAATAGCTAGTGCTTTTATAACATTCTCTTTCCTTTTTATACCAACTCTTTTTCACTTTCATTCTATTTCATAAATACAAAGGTAACATATTAAAAATCAGTCTGTTCAATATGACTGAATTTTATGACAGACATTAATGGTTTGATTTATCTGTAAAATGAATCACATTGTCGTTTGGAAATAATTTTCACATCTATGGACTGGAAGCCATCTCACAGTTTTTAGAGTGGAGTTTCCTTAGTTAATCAAGTCAATAAACATATAATAATTTTGAGTAATTATTATATTTCTAATAGCAATCTGAGGTCTTTACCCATAAATTGATTTTCTTATAAATGGCCATTCTCTTAAAAAATACAAACTTTTCTTGTGGCCAACATCTATATTGTCTTACCATATTATTATTGTTGTTTCAAGGTATTGATCATATTTATCAATATATTCAGCTGCAAATCACATGACTTGATGTATGAATATGAGAACGTAGATCAAGTGGTTCTTTCCAGCTGACATTTATGTATTTTTGTATGAAACTTGAGGTATAATTCTTAATTGGAATTAGAGTAAATTTTACTTTAAAACTTTAAGACTTTAAAAATAGTCATAAACTCTCTACAGCAACAATTTAATTGAGGGTATAGTACTGGAGTCAGCATTCTCTCACATAGGATAATTGTTTAAAAATGTTATATAGTAGAAATGTTTTAATATGATTAAATCTGCCAGTTAGTTAATGCGTGTTGAAAAATGTTTGAAGGTTATATTCCAAATTTAGTCTAAAGAGCAGTCTACGGCATTAACAATTGAACTATTTTTGCAACTTTTACTTTCTACACTGCTTGTGCTCTAGCTAGAATTTACAATTTATTAAATAGTTATTTTATTTCGTCCATCCACTTTGGTTATTTTTGGTAATCTGGCATTTTATCAGCTCAAATGGCTTCCCCGATTATTGGTCTCTTAATGCACAACCTTAAGGGTATTATTTTATTAGTGTTTTCTAGTGTAACAATCATTTATTTTTCAACTTTATGTTGAGTGAAATATTTATGTTATATTGGTTTATTGAAACAGTACAATTGTATGATTTATGAATAAAATTAATTGAAACATTTAATGTTTATTTTTTTCATGTTATGGTTTTTTCATATGTGTTCTTGTAAGCCACACTTATAATATTAGAATGGTTAAATTTCTTTTGAATTGATGATAAAAAACACTCAATGGATCATTTTACCAATTTAATTAATTTATATTGATTACATTTCTAATCCTATAATGGTAACTTTCAGGATTTTCCAGAATTTGGGATTTTCAAGGTGCATATTCAAGAATGGATGTATCTAATTCAATTGAAGATCATGAGGACTATAATAAAAATTACCCTAATATCACTTTTCAATGCCCAAATTGTGGCAAACTATACAAATGGAAACGTAATTTGATCAATCACCTGAGGCTAGAATGTGGCAAAGACCCTCAATTTCAATGTCCATACTGCCCAATGAAACTAACACAAAAAGGAAACTTAAAGACACACATAGCAAGAAAGCATAAAATTGTTGTTGGCGTATAATACATGTGTAATAGTGTTTACATAGATACATATCTGTTAATACATAGTCATTACTATAATTTCATTCATTTGCAGAGATATATAGATAATATATAAAACACAATGTATGGCTAGGTGTTTTTTTTATGAAAAAAATAAAAACATTGTGTTTGTTGAACATTTTAAAATTGTTTGTAGTATGTGTATAAAATAAACAAATATAAGTATTATTTTACTTATTAACTTAATTTACCTTCAACTAAGAGATTTCAAAGCGTGTCATGTACATATAAACAAGTTTTCAAGGTATTAGCAATTAATTCATAAGTAATAATTAGTAGTAAGTTTAATAATTATTTTAGCTATCAATATAGCTCAACAGGCATCTTTCCATCATTTTTTAAAACTCAATCTAAAAATTGTGTGTATATTTTCATAAACATGCACATATGCTTTTATATATTTAGGGGTATATATCTATATACAACACCTAAATATATATGTGTCTTATACCATTCAGGTTATACGCTTATATATGTAAAAAAATAACTTTTTGAGCTTAAAGAATTCTAGAGTTTTATTTTTATGTATATTTTAAATGTCATATTAAACAACAAATTTTTTTTCTTATTATTTAGCATTCAATATTAACATAAATGAATGCTGGACACACTTCTTTTGTTGAATAGCTTAAGGCATAATTCTTGCAGTAGGCTAGACTGCTGACGATGAGAAGATTAGGGTTTCCTAAATGATTTTCTACTCTTCCTTCACTCAATAACGGATAAACTTAGTCTAAATTCAACCTTTCTCATTCCTAATATTAGTGTAGTTAGAGCGAATGATCCGTGAAAATTGATGAAAAAAAATAGAGAATTAATATTTTAATATTTTTATTAGATCTTTCCTAATTTTATGGATAGTGGTAACATGTAATTGATTTGAATTCTAATAATATTTATTTTTATGTGATTTGATCAAAATTTAATTAGACAATAATGCCTTTGTACAGAGCCGCATTTAGAAATATGTCGCCTCTAGGCACATGAGCCGCAGGCTGCCGCAAAGGGACAGAGTGAGCGGGGCGATCGCCCCTCGTACCCTTTTGTGTTAGTAAATTGTTTTAAAAATATAAAGATTGGATATATCATAAGGACATTAGATCAAGTTCCAATGAATAATGTTGCCAAATTTTTAAAATACGCCTTGTAAATATCGAAAATAAAATTGTATAATTTGTTGTGTTATAAAACATAAACCGGTGGCATCATTACAACATTAATTCGTTCAACAATAACACTTAGAATTATGGTGTAGATATGAGTCGGTGTGAGTGGAGGGTATGGGGGTAAGGGCGGCGCTGACTTCACATGTGGTGGGTCTGTTTGTTAATGAACAAAATAATAATGTTGTGGACCTATTTATTGCTACTATTTACAATATATCCCCTCTAATTATATTACCACTGCGCAAAATAGTTGTGCTTGTCTATTTCTACCATGGCTTCGCATATGAATGATTCAAATTAACTCTAACAATACTATAGCGCTTTGTAACACGCAAGCTTCAGTTAATACTGAGTCCGTATGTGATGTTTTAGTGAGAATTATGTTCATTCATGTTGAATACAAGGGTTTTGGTTTCACATGCCGTGATGTTTTACCTCGTTGCTGTAAACAATTTGAATTTTTAAATGTTACGCCCCCAAAAATATCACGCCCTAGGCATGTGACTAGTCTGCCTAGTGGGTAATGCGGCACTACCTTCATAAATTTATCATCTTGGAGCCATACAAAATAATATATACTTTGATTACTTCATTGCCAGTTTAAACTTCACTTATGATTTTTTGAATGAGGTCTTAAGACACATAATTTATAATCTAGTAATTGGAGAAAACATTCAACTCTCAATATTTTAGTACGTAAAGAGGACTGCGTAGCGATAAATCTAAATTAATGATTAAATGTGCAAAATTACATAACATATTGAATGCATTATAAGAAAATTACTTTACAAATCTTTTTCAAACTTGTAACTAAGTAAAGGTATGCATTTTTTTTAATTATTAAATTATTTTAAACTATTTTTATATTTTATTAGTATATGTGTTTTACATAATTTGCTCTTATTGCCAACACTTCTTAAAAGCTTTTGAAATAACTTAATTTATTAATAATGATTTATTTTTTTCCAGGTATTGTTTTGATTCAAAAGGATGTAGTTTATGAAGACAATTCACAGATTTCTTTGACCAGCCTTTACTCAAATCCACTGCCTAGGATTCCCCTAGCAGAAACCAGTGAAGCACGATATTTCTGCCCAAACTGCCCCAAAAGCTACCTGCATCAACATAATTTAATCAAACACTTGAGATACGAATGTGGAATGGATCCACAATTTCAGTGCCCATATTGTCCCCAGAAAGCCACCCAGAAAGGTAGTTTACAAAGACATATCCGCAGACATCATGGGGATAAAAACAACCGATAACTTTTGTTATGTGGGTAATGTTTCTTGTATCTTGGATAATGGGCATCAGGGCTTTACTCTTAGGCAGGTGGCTCTTGAGGAGTGTGCAGGAGTGATTTGGGTACAATGACGTGAGGAAATATGTGAGTGTCCTTGCTTTGGCAAACTCTTGATGTGAGGATGGCTAATGTGTGGACAGAGGGCCAACGCTTAGGAAGTATGAAAGCTAGTGCTGGAGTATTTGGAGACATTCAACAAATAATTTAGTGTTGTTTGACAAGATAATTTTTGCTACTACATGTTTTACTACACACTTTACAAAAATGATTCTAACAAAACTCTCCTAGAAGCATCAAATGGGGAATTATATACAAATGGATTTATTAGTTTTATTTGGCAGCTTTTAGGCAACCTGGATCAAGTGCTCTGGTTAATTTAGTCATTTAAAGTCATATTTTTAACATAAGACTGCCTTAAGTTTTGGTTCCAGTCCATCACATTTTCATAGTTATAAATTTTGTTATTTTCATCTTATATCTTAATTTAAATAAACTATAAGCTCTGTCTCTGCAAGGATCACCATGTTTTTCTTAAATTTGAACTGTAACATAAGTAACAAGTAAATGATGTAAAATGTTTGAGATTTTAGATTACTCCCTTTGTTACACTCACAAATACTATAAAACTACTGTGATGCTTGATAAGTTTTATACATGAATAAATAATTCATTAAATGAGCGGAGTTGAAATAACTTTAAAAAGAAATAGATTAAATGGGAATTTTCAATCCAATACTTACTTTTTTCATAAGTTTTGAGTAATCCCCTAGTTTCCCTTATGTTTATACCCAAACTTGTCACTAAAGTTCAACATTGTTGCTTTGTAACGTAATCATCTTGTTGTACAATAAACAACTGTGGATATTTTAAAAACATTTATCTTTATTTATCCATACAAAAAATAACTTTGATCAACCTCGGTCTTGGGGTAAAGTGCTCGCCTCAGGCCCCGATGTTTGTGAGTTCAAACCCAGGACTTTTCTTGAGCAATACAAATCTCTAGCACAAGTTCCTTTGGAGGAGAAGTAAAGCCATTGGTCCCATGTGGGGAAGTAAAGCCATTGGTCCCCTGTGGGGAAGTAAAACCATTGGTCCCCTGTGGGGAAGTAAAGCCATTGGTCCCCTGTGGGGAAGTAAAGCCAATGGTCCCCTGTGGGGAAGTAAAGCCAATGGTCCCCTGTGGGGAAGTAAAGCCATTGGTTCCCTGTGGGGAAGTAAAGCCAATGGTCCCATGTGGGGAAGTAAAGCCATTGGTTCCCCGTGGGGAAGTAAAGCCAATGGTCCCATGTGGGGAAGTAAAGCCATTGGTTCCCTGTGGGGAAGTAAAGCCAATGGTCCCCTGTGGGGAAGTAAAGCCATTGGTTCCCTGTGGGGAAGTAAAGCCAATGGTCCCCTGTGGGGAAGTAAAGCCATCGGTCCCCTGTAGGGAAGTAAAGTCGCTAGTCTCATGTCACATGTGGCATGTAAAAGAACCCTGGAAGGTATGGGAAAATACTTCTCCCTGCAAAATTGGGATGCCCTTTTGCTCGGGCGCATAGAAACTCTCATGTGCTGATATATTCAGTCGGTTCAGAAAGTGCACATTAAATACAAAAAAAACACAAAAAAAACACATTAACTTTCAGGATCCTTAGATTAAGTGTTCTTTATACTTCTATGTATGCTATATTTAAGAATTTGCATTACCATGGCTAGTACTTTTGAATAGCCCTATTCGTACATTTCTGTTAAAAGATCTTAAGTCTATATTACTAATTTATGGGGCCTTCAAAATAGAGGTTTACTATATACTTATAGGGTGCTTCTATAGATTTATTTATTATCATTTGTTTTATACAAAATATAGTATGACTTGTGTTACTGTGACTATTAAACCACCACCATACTAGATATTGACACAATTGTTTTATTTATTCTTTCAGGAATATTCACATTTCAAAATGACTTTCATTGCGCGGGAAAAACACTTATCTCACAAACAAAATGCTTTTCTGAGCTTGAGATAGGTTTTAATAAAATCCACTGTTGTCCAAATTGTGGTAAACAGTATGGGTATAGCCGAAATCTCTGGAGACATCGTAAATATGAATGTGGTCAAATGCCAAGGTTTACATGCACTCTCTGCCTTTATGGAACACCTCATAAAGCCAACCTGAAAACACATATGAGGGTAAAGCACTCGGGAGAAAATTTTTATTGTTAAAAATATTTCATTATTTTCAGTAAGTACCCATGATAAAAATAGTAATAAATAAAAAGTTTACATAATATTAAATTGGTATACTATAATAATTGGTTGTGTGTTTCTATCAATGTCTTAAACGGAAAAATAATTGTTACTCCTAAGTCCCGGATCTGATTACTAAATCCCGAAATTATATCAATAACCATTTGATAAAAGGATTAAGATATTATTTTGTTAAGCAAACTATTTTTGTTAACCAAAATTTGATTTAAAACAATGCAATAATCTCATTTCTTTCTAAAATATACTTTTGGGTTGAATTTTAATGTGTAGGTGTCATATTTAAAGTATTTAAAGTATTTAACAAATAAATATAATTTTTTTCATTTAATCATATAACATAAATATATAATTTGAAAAAGTGCTTTAACCAAGCTGTAATATTCCATTAAATATGTAATAATATGTGTGCTTCATTTTCTTCAATATTATCACATTTATTAATTTAATAAAAAATATAAAACATATTATCAAAAAACTACTGTATTTGTTAGGCAAAGGCTAAATCTAGATTCCTTTATTCTCAAGCTTAGTATCATAGATCTGCAAATGTGTTTAAAAAGTAATTGAAAGTGATACATTTTCACAATTTTTATTTATATCACCAAAACTCAAATTAGAGGATTGTTAAGAAAAAATAGCCTTATAGGAATCCTACAAATTAATTTTGGTGTGAACTAAATATTTAAATAATGCATCACTGATTAAATATTGCATCAGGGTTGAACATCTGCATGTACATTTCTTGCTTACCGAGGCAGCCCCCTTAATTTCAAGGAGAGTCTAGATCCTCCCTACACTCCCTGTTTCTGTTTCCACGGTGAACTTAAATGGTGACTTTATATATAATTTATTATGTGATAGTTAATATATAATATGTATAAGAATATTTTACATTATAGTAAAATTAAGTCTGACATCTTAGCTTAGTCGGTTGTGTGTCTGCATTGAGCTAAGGGTCCCGGGTTTGATTCTTTGTGTGGCCAAAAATGTTTAATTTGTAAAGTTGTGATTGAGGTTTCCTATTTTACAGTGATAGATTAACAGGAGGAGGGTGCTGGGTGTTGTGTCTGTCTTAGATTAGAGTCAGTTTATTAATATTGTGCTGATAAGTAATATATAATGTTCAAAAATTGCATGTTAAATACCTCAAATAATAATAATAAAAATGTTAACGAGTATTTCTAGAAATAATTATGCTCCAGCTCATCTTCATACGATGTTTAATTCTTATCGCAGTTGTGTGTTTTATTTGATCCATCCTTCTAACTCAGTGATTCCCAGCCTATTTTGTTTGAAGTAACCCTTGAACTATTTTGTAAAATCTCGGTGTACATATGGGTGAAACATGCTAGATTCGACAGGGGCTAGTTACAAAATATTTGTGTAAGCCAGTAGGGTTAGTAAATAATAATTAACTCATACTATTGAATAAAATATTTCAAAAGTATTTATTGCTTTTTTTTTACTGTCTTTTTGTACTTGAATTTGGCTTGAAATATTCTTACTAACATCGCTTTTAAAATTATTACAGGCACTCTTTTATTCAACTTCTTCAAATACACAAATTCTCTTAACATATTTTCAAATTGTTCAAAGATTAAGGACAGACCAATACAATTCAAGCTTTTGAAAATTCTTGTGAATCCCTGAATATGGGCTCACCGAACTCCAAATTTTCCACAGAAACCTTGTTGGGAATCACTGTTTTAATCTCTCAAGCGTGGGTGACGTCTTTAATCGTTAGCTTGTGAAGCAAGCCACAATGTTTGAGACGTCTTCAGTTGCTCACTAATTTCTAATCCATTTACAAGCTTCTGCATGAAGTTTAAGCACTTACCAGACCTGTCTTTTTACAGTTAGTTCTGGCACTTCATGATCATGTCTTAACTCTTTGAAATGTAGTTTTTGCGAATGTTTTTGTATCAACGGTTTTGTAATGGCGGACCGATTGCAGGTTGTTTTGAATGATAGGGATATTTTTATTATTTTGGATGCCAATAACAACTTTAGTGGAATTGAATCAGATAGTGGTGAAATGTTGAATCTGTGGTCTGAAGGAATTTCTGGTGAAAATCAAGTTGAAGAAAATGCAAGATAATGAAAGAATTTAAGCCCCTAACTCTCCACTAAGACAACTGAAATGGTTATTTTATTTTTCTTGTAGTAAGATATTATTTGTTGTATGCAACTGTAATGGTTAGTTTATTTTTCTTGTTGTAGAATATTAGGACTATTTATTCTATGTCACTGGAATGGTTAGTTTATTTTTCTTGTTAGTAAAATATTATTTATTGTATGTCTTGAATTTTTGTTAAAGATTTTTCATTTATTAGATTCTGAGTTTCATGTTTTGATTAACACTACACTTGAACTATTGCACTACAAATATTAAGTCACCTTCGGGATGGATTTCACTAACTTATGATAGTCACACTTGAGAGATTTATAGTAATGCATTGTGTCATCATCATCATCATCATCATCATCATCATCATCATCATCATCATCATCATCATCATCATCAATTCTTTTGGAATAGTAGACGCTTGACATTACTTGCTATATCTTTTATTCTAACTAGTCCCAAACAGATATGACTTCTTTATTACATACACTATGTCAAAAGTCTTAGTTATTTTTATTAATCCTTGGCACCTAATTACTACAAAAAATAGTTATGTAAAGAGTTTAATGGAAATGCCCTGTTCACTGTAATTAAACACATTAAATTATTTGTAGTTTCGAGTTCATATGTCACTTCACTATTTTGAAATAATTTTTTTCTTAATAATTACTTTTGAATATAGGAATCAAATCATTTGGTCATTATGTCATGCCATCTTGTTTATTTATAATTAATTATTAAAGAAATCAAATGTTATTTGCTATATAGTATAATATATTTTGATCTTAGATCATGGTTTTAATTCATTTATATTCACTAAATTTTTTTCCCTTGGTTTTTGTTCTAGATGAACTTTTATGGGCTGAGAAATTAGGCCTTTTAAAATCTTCATTTTATGATGAATCAGAAAATTCCACTTTATCCAATTCAAGATGGAATTGTGAAAATTGTGGCAAAATGTATCGTTGGAAACAAACTCTTGTGAGACACATGAAACTAGAATGTGGCAAGCCTCCGCAGTTTCATTGTCCTTACTGTCCGAAAAGTATGACACAAAGTTCAAGCTTAAAGAAGCACATCCAGTCATTACATCCTAAATCATTCTGGAAGACTGTAATATAATATTTAATTATTTAAATTAATAGTGTGTAAGTGATGATTAATAAAAACTGCTTCTCTCATGTGTGAATTATTTTGAGCATTTTAACTTTGGTAAAAAAACCCAACTAATTTGCTTTTTGAAATTAACAATTCATAGTTCTTACAAACATATTGTTAGGGACCTTTCATATAATATTTGCTCTGTTAGATAAAAATATTTCACAAATGTATTGAAGTTTTGGTCTTAGGTAGTAAAACTTCAATAAGAATGTTCAAGTGGCTGATATAACCATGAAACTAATGTAGAAGTTTTCCAACATTGTTTAGTCTAGAATGATGAAAGTTAAGAAAGCAAAGCAATTGCCCTACAAAACATATATACAATGTTAATTATTGAAATTAAAATCAAAAGGGGTGTGCGCAAGCTTAAGGCCACAGAAGTTGTCTTAACCTTTTGTACATTCAAAACTATTTTAAATTGTAAAATGTCATGAAAAAAATAATCAATACTTTTTTTAACAGTTTCTTTATCACTTACAATTATTGTTACTTTAGGGATACTATTATCCTTGCATTATCTTAACAAATGTATACGGCAAATTGATAACATTCTTAAATATATAAATATTTTTTTGCCATTAAAAATAACCTTCTAAATAAATAGGATATTGGTTGGTCATGTTGCTTAAATGTGTTTGAGAACATGTGGACCACCTAAAACTACATAAAAAAAAATCATTTTTCAAACATGCATTAATTGAATAATCGTCACACAGCAACACTTCAACCTTTTTTTTGTAGTAAACCCTAGCTTAGCTTAATCTAACCATAAATGTTTTGAAAAATTAAAACTTTGAATATTGTTAGTCAAATAAATGATTTAATGTTAATATGAAGATATTACATCATACAATGCTAAGGATAATTAGTTAACATTATAAACCAATTAAAATAAATCAACACAAAAGTTTGTTGATATTTACTTTTCAATGTTTTTCTTGGAATATTAGTGGACTTCGTTTATTTCTATGGCTATCCAAGATTATCAAACTTCATAAATATAGGTATTTTTGATTTTACATCTTCTTTAGTATCTATGTACTATAATAAGATAATATACATATATTCTAACAAAACAAATCAAATAATGTGTGTATGCTCTACATATATTGTACTATACCTAAATTGTCGTAGGAATGCCAAGTTAAAACTAACATCACAGGTGATGCAGGAATAAAATATTATTTTTCATTATTTTTTTATGTTATTTTTTTCTGTGAATTGAGTATTTCTTAAATAAAATTTTACATCTCTCTTATTTCACATTAAAAAAATATTTATTTGGTTCATATGGATTGGATTAAAACATACAATTTTTAATCTAATTCTCATAACTAAATAAAGTCATCAAATATTACTTATAATGCAAAGCAATAATAATAAACATATATGTCAAATGTAAAAATCTATCAATATACAAATAAGAAAATTACATTAAATATGTTACAAATATGTTTGATTTTAATAAATAAAATAAGAAATCACAGCTAAAACTACATAGCTCAATTTAAATTGTAATGTATAAAGTTTAAAAACTACAATTTTAGTTTAATTAACAATGAAAAATGTTTGCTAAAAAGATTAACGATTGTAAAGAAAATGGCTTATTGCTATCATTTTAAATTGAGCTGCTTGAAACAATTAAATGTATAACTTGAAATTAACAAAATAAGATTTTACACATTAAAGTTTGTATGACAAACAAATATAAATGAGTTTATTAAAACTGATTGAGGCTAGAATAATAAGATGAGATATTGTAATATGAAATTAATTGTGTGATTAATAAAGTTGAATACATTAAATTAAAATGTGACACATCAATATTTGTATAAATAACAAGTCACATTAGCAAATATATAAAAAAAACTATTTAAAAATTTGTTTAAGTCTACACCAAAAAAATGTAATACTATAATTTGTGGTTAGTTAAATTGCATCATCTTAGTCAAACCTTGACCAGTTTTCAAAAAGATTTTATTATTTATGTTAATGTGAACTATTTATATCATACACATTTTAATGTATAACATCTAATTTTAATGTGTTTTTTTTAATTCTAAGTAACCACTTAGACTTCTTGATGCTAATTAATTTAAATTGATAAGCAATAAACATTTTACATAATTTAAACTTACATTCTTCATATTTTTCATTCAGTAAAATTTATAAGTAAGGTTTAATGCATTTAATTTTAAATTTATAAGCATCAAGAATATACTTATGTACATAATTTATTATCTGATTTATTATATTATATCTCATTACTTTCTAGACGCTCTTTCAAACTTCTCTCAAAGTCATTAATGAATCGACACATCTCTTAAGTCCTCTCATCCCATTACTTTGAGTCTAATGAGCCTTTGATCAGCGACGCATCTGCACCAAGTAGATTATAAAACAAAATATTAAAACCTCAATAAAGAAAATGTTTTGTTAAAATAATATTTGTGGAACGCGTATGTTTTCTCTGTATAGACAAATTTTCTGTTTTATGTGAAAGTGACATAAGTGACTCATAAACAATGTAAATAGAAGACATTTTGTGAACTTTATAGGTAGTAACCGTTTATATGTGTTTAGTTAATTTATTTAAATAATTCCATTTGTTAATTTGTGTAGTAAATATATATGTGTCTTACTGTTATCTTATTTATCATAACCTCGAATATCACATAAATATTTCTTTTGTAACCCTCCTCGGTGGCGTAGTTGGCTAACGCGCTACTCGTGTTGAGCTTGATTGCTGAGGACGAGGAGATCGAGGTTCGAATCTCGGTCGGGTGAATTGGGGTTTTTTCCTAAATGGTTTTCCACTCTCCCTCCACGCAAATGCGGGTTCACTTCCTCTAATTTAACCTTCCCAATTCCTAATCCATTAGCGTAATGAGTACTTAAAGCGTATAACCCGAACAGTTAGTAAGACGCGGTGCTAAATAATAAAAATAAACAAAAATATTTCTTTTGTAACAAGCTAATAGTGTACCTTGATATTCAAAAAGGAACAAATAGTTCACCCCCTGATGTAAATGTCCCACCATAAACCCACTGAGTTTCCTACAATATGTTTACAAACAAATTTAACTCCATTTCTGAACATAGAAGCAGTTATTTAACAACTATACTTTATTCACCTACCCTTTAAAAACATTTTTAAATTAAAAAAATCCTTTGTTATTAATTGTGTCATATTTTCTCCCATACTTTTTATAGACATTTATCATAAATCAAATGTAATATTTCATGCTTCAATCTAACTACACATTAATTTCAACATGTCTTTAGTCATTTAATATTATGGTTCTGGCCTTGTATTATTTAAAGTTAGATTTAAAAAAAGTAGGAAGTTATGTGGCTTATATCAGATGTAGTATTTATTATCAATAAAAAGATCTTGGAGATAGCTCATGCACATTAATAATGAAGCTTGGGAGATTGAACTTATGTAAATATAATGGATGTAGCAACATCAAGTATCATATTTGTAAATTTTATAAGAACGAAACTGGATTGACTCCTTCCTTTTCTAGCCATTTTGCATAAGTGAAGATTATTTGAAATTATGTGGCCAATATACTTGGAGGAGAAGAAGGACTATAAATTTAAATTTCCCCAGAAGTTAAAAAATATAGGCCATCAGACCCACTGGTGGATCCAAGATTTTGTAAAAGGCTAACCAAGGCAATCTATAAAAAAAACCTTTTTATTCGTACATAAAATAGATTAATGTAAAATGTTTTCAGTCCGTTTACTATAGATATCCATATGTAATTGTTAAAAAGGTTAATCATTGTATTAATAATTTAGATTTATATGTATGTTTTATTAATTTTATTTACTATCTAATTGACGGTGTTTTTGTAAATACTGGTACACCTTTAACATTTTATTTTCAATCATGAAATATATTTTAACTTAATAGAAACATAAAATAATATAAATCAAAATGTTTGTATAAAGAGAGGCCCATGTTTCTTATCAATAGTTATCAATAGTTGAAACACTGCAACCGAGATTTTACACATTTTCTGAAACATAATAATCTTTAAAAAAAGTAAAAAAAAATTGCTTTGTTTCCTTCAAAACCAAAGTTTTTTGGAAATATCTTATTAAAATTAATGGCACTCATCAAAATAATATGATACAATATATAATTCTTCTTCTGAGATTAATGGTTGGAGGGTATGATGAATATTTATGAAATATAGATTCTAAGTACTGTATTTTATGTAAGTATACATTTAATTATATACTCTGAAGACATAAATCTTTTTGTGCTCCTTAACTTTCTCAAAAGAGAGAAACATTCAAGTTTATGATTTTATTAGTATTTTCTTGATAGGACATATGACCATTGCTAAAGGAGTAATCCCTCCAATAAACTGTATGAACTAATAGATTGACATATTATACACAGCACGCAAACACCCATAACATTTTGATGCACAGTGTCACAAGTATCAATATGTGTACTAAATTCCTGAGCTACAGGACACATGGTCAATCCAATATACATAGCACCTTACATAAAACCATCTGCACAGAAATTAAGAAAATTATCTCCTCTGAAACAGAACAAATCACCAAGCTTTGATAGCATAATAATAAAGTAAATATGAAAGAAAGGACCAAATCTGAATACAGACATTAATAGACAAAATAGCTTCATAAAAACAGAAAGAGAAGTGGTGCTGGAAGAGAATAAGATAAATTTAACAGATTGGAGGACTAATGATAATGAAGAAGATCTAAGAAGAGTAAATGAAAAGAGAAACATTCTGCTGGTGATTCTATGAAGAAAGTCCAACTATATGGGTCACATTAAATCTTGAAAATAGGGGGAAAAGATACATTTTCATGATATAAGAAAGGACATGTTGAGGACTCAATTTTGACCTAGAAACAGACCTCTCTAATGACAGAAAACATGTTGATGATTTTGACTGTCACGACAACGACACTAGGTATGATATCACCCGCCTTGATGGCAGCATGGACTAACACGCTACTCTTGCAGATGACTAGACTGTCTATGACGGGTTTGAATCTGTCAGATGTAGGCCTACTGAGATTGGTTTTTCCAAAATCATTTTCCACTCATCCTCTATGCAAATGCATGTACCTTGCCAATCCCTAAAACTAGTAGTGTAATTAGTACATGAGGGCATAACCCCAGAGGGCAATAAGACACAGTGCTAAAAAAAACTTTTAATGTCCAACACAGTTAAATGGCCAGATTACAATGTTTACAAACCAATAACAATCATATTAAATATAATGAATCAAATAGCCAAAGCTATTATTTATGCCATTTAGTGAGGATTACTCCATCTATATATCATATTCTGAAAATTGAAAAATAACACCTAGACACGGGAATCGTAAAGTCATATCAATGTTTGAAAAGATACTAAAAAGACAGAAATATTTATAGAAATTAAAAAATCTTAATTAATTCAGACAATATATATTTTTTTAAAAGCACTAGTTTCTATTATAGAACATTTCCCTAATTTAAGTAACAAAGCCATAAACAACAATGATAATTAAATTAGACTCTATATTTACTTTAAATGGGCATTTGATATTATAGACATTGATTTACATTACCAAACTCACTAAAACTTAAAGTCATTAGGTGCACATTATTTATATTGTTTTGGATGATAAAACCCACAAACATACTTATATATTTAATTACATACTCTATGGTATTAGGAACTCAAAAGTTCATTGCTGCTTTTACAAAAGTATGCCACCTATCTCTATCCTGAACTAAATATATCCAGTCTACTTCATTACACCTATCTCTTTCATGTGCATTCTAATGTTATCCTCCCATCTGCAGCTAGGTCTTCCAATGGACTCTTCCCATTGGGTTTTCCTGTCAATACTCTGAACATGGTCTTAGATTCTCCCATTCTCGCCGCTGCCCTGCCTACCCTAATCTACAAGACTTAATTATCCTAACAATGTTTTGTAATGAGAACAGAATATGTAAACCATCATTATGTATCCTCATCCACTACATAGTACCCTCATCACTTTTGGGACCAAATTTCCTCCTAAGCCTCGTGTTTTTGAACACAATTTTTTTTCCTTTTGTTACCATGTAAAGTAAGAGACCAAGTTTCACACTGATAGAGAAGAGCTGGTAAAATTGTGGTTTTGTAGATTCTGAGTTTTACATTCCTTTAAACCAGTCGAGATGTCAACAACCTACTGAGTGTGTAATAGCATGCATTCCTCAACTGTATTCTTTTCCTAATTTCCAATTTAATATTGTTGTTGCTAGTTAAAATTGTTCCTAAATATTTAAACTAAAACCCTGTCAAATGATATATTGCTCGAAGTAATTTCTAAATTATCATCCCTAATTGATGGACTCTGTGTGATCATATAATTTCCAAGTGTTTACTTCTAAACGTATTCTTATTAGACTCTAATTAATTTCTGCATTTCTTGCAACTCCTTCCCAACATAGCTAAGTCATCTCTGTATCTTAATAGATGCCTTATACCGTTTAATATTAACCCTTCCCTATTCTCTTGCATTATCCTAATATAAAAAGTATTGGTTAAAGTTTAGCTCCTAGTATTATGTATTTCAAAAGTCTCTGATAAGTAACATTCAACCCGTACCTTGCCACATGTATCAGTCAAATATACCAATTAGCTTGACAAGATTTTTGGAATCCCAAACTTAACTAAAATTTCATATAATTGGTCACTTTTAACAGAATCCTGTGCCTTTTAAAAATCTTTTATGGCTGATGAACTTTCATATTGAAGTCCCACGTTTTACAATTATTTGCTTTGTAGTAAAAATCGGTTTCATTGTTTATCTAGTTTGTTTAAATCCACACTGATGTTCCCCAATTATTTCTTCTGTATATCTCTTCAATCTCATTAGCATTATGTTATATATGTTATACCATGTTGGTAGTAGTGAGATACCCTAAAGTTATTACACTCGGTTTTATTTCCCTTTCTGAAAATGGATTTTATAATACCTCTCTTCCATTCTTGTGGTAATACCTCATGGTTCCATGAAACATAGCACTTTATGAATATCTATTACAAATATTTCACCACTTCTCTTTATTAACTCTTCTGGAATTAAATCTCTATCTGGAGGTCATCGGCAAGTTTAAGATTCGCGTGCATTTCATTCGCGGTCGTGAATGCATATTCATTGTTGCATAAGTGAGATGTGCAACCACTATCAATGCACCAAAGGTTGTTTATGTTTCTTGATATAGTAATTTCTTTGTCGACGATAAAACAACAAACAGCCTCGTCATCTTTATTTTCCGTTTGTTCGATCAACCTCTTTTTAAAGAAACTATCGGCCTCCCTGTGTCCTTTCTTTTTGCAGAAGTCGCATTTGTAGTTTAGTTGTGGTTTTTATCTAGATTTCTGTTCAGATCCAGTACTACTGCTCGTACAACCTTTTGGTCTACTTACGAACTGTTTTTCTGACTTGACAAACATAGCATCACTTCCATTTTCCTGAGCACACGCGTTATGTTCCTCCAAGACTTTCACTTTCAATGTTTCAGTGTTAGGTAAATTGTCACAGGATTTGATTACCCATCGAAAGTTGTCATAATTGCAGGGATACTGTATAGCATCATGATCGTCAACAGGTCGCTATTTATGTACACTTTCATTGCTTGCAACTTATCCACAGCGTCAAAAAATCCAGCGTGATGTTCAGTCACATCGTCGGCATCTTTGATCTTATGTTGTGTGAGACGTTTGAGCAATGTTACCTTGCAAGTGGGCCCCTTTGATGCGTAGATTGATTCTAGTTTGATCCATACATCGCGTGAAGTAACGCATCCCCGAATCTGTTTTAATTCAGATGGATTGATGGACAGGATCAAATCAGCTTTTGCCTTCCGATCGGCCGCTAGCCAAGCTTTGTGTGCGGCAACAAGCACTGCGTTTTCGCCAACAGCTTCAGGTTGTGGTATTTCTCCTGACACATATCCCCATGTATAATTTTTTTACTAACAAGTCTTCTGCTTGTATTTTCCATGTATCGTAGTTGTTGCGTGACAACATCTCGAGTCGTATTGAATGCGTCACATTTGCGTCCGCCATTTTGTTAGGCTAACAAATCGTTCGACTTCTGTACTTTTTTTTATTTATATCTTTTCGTTTAATCAAAGTATATTTTTATTTCCGATCGCGTAAATCGCGTAATCTGGGCCCATAACCTGTTGGGCAGAGTAGTTATCGAAATACACAATATGTATAAACTATTGCTAACACAATTTATAGCACGATCGGTACAGCGTTTGGCAGAAGCATGACTAATGGTTTATTATTTGAAAAAGCTTTAAGACTAAATCCATAATACATCTGTCAGCATTATAGTGAACTACAAATGTAAACAAACATGAATGTTTTGAGGGTAACAAGTCATATATAAATAGTTGATCAAAACAATTGATTTTAACAATTATTAATAATTTTAGTATAAAGATACTTACTAACTTATCACTTAAAAATCAATTAGGTCTAATGAAGACCTGAACATGTAGTGAGAATAAAAAAAATACAGAGTTAGGAAGTGTAGTTTTAAAATTAGCTATTAGATCACTATTTCATGTGTTTTTTAATCAATAAACTTAAAATATAGTGCTTTTTATTCCATTTCGGCGAGAACAATAATTTAAAACCAGTTCTTAAATAGTGTTACATTTCTGAATATGTGCAACATGTTTCAACATCCACTTACGTTTGGCAGTGAAATTATCAAACTCTTATCTGGGCCTTGGGCTTTTTCTCCTTTGCTGTTGAAAGGGCCCTCGGAATTACTTTTAGTTACAGTGAAAATTACACCATTATTATCTATCCATATCATTCTTAAATATACATAGAATAAAATATTTTATTTAATAGAATTAACTGTGAGATCTGATGATAAACCATCAGCCACTTTAAGAATGTAAACACTTATGTAATTTGCTTAAAAAGTCTAAATAAAATAATTTTACAATTATTATTGTTTTTTCCACTGGATTTGAAGGTTCATTGATACAAATAAATACTTTCATAAGATCTCTTTTTGTGATGTATTATTATAATAATTTTATCTAAGAGTTTAATCTATTCCTGAGATTATTTGACAATATTATTTCTATAATATAGGCCTATTTAAAATATATAAATTTTTACTTTATACTAGCACCTTTTATTATGACTTTGACATAATCATTAAACTATTCATCTACCAAGTTTAGAGGCAACATTAGGGGAATACCTTCTAGAAACTACACATCTGACAAGAATTAGGGTCAATCGAGGAGAAAGATTTTTGTGAAACTACCCATTTGCCAAGTCCCACGGGTAAAAGTAGGGGAATAACTTTGTGAAACTGCACACCTACCAAGTGCCAGGGGGGAAGGAGGGGAATAACTTAGTAAAACTACTAAGCGTGTGCATGGTGGCTACAGACAGGGACAACCTGGAAAAGTCAGGTAATTTTAGAATGACAGGGAAAACGAGCCAGGGAATTTAAATAAAAATAAGAAAAGTCAGAGAACTAAAAAATATGTCTAAAATATTAATTTTGCACTTAAACACCAAAACAAAGTTAATAATAGACTTACCTAAATAAATTAATATTTTAATTTTTAATATAACTGATAAAACTGTTTATGTTTACTAGATACAAACTTTTTTTAATATGTGATAAATAATAAATAAAACAATAGTCATCATCCACCATTAAAACTGGAAAAAAAGTAGTCAGGGAAAATTGAAAAATGTTGCCTGGAAAACCTGGAAAAGTCGGTGAATTTTGTAAAACATGTTTTGTAGCCATCCTGGTGTGGAAATATTTAAATTTTAAAATCCACATCCAAATCTTAGTAATATTTGGATTTGATTCAACATTTTGAATCTCAATATTGAAAGATTTGGATTTTATATTAAATTTTGAATACAATCAAATCTTCAATTCGAATTCGATGGGATTAGCCCACAATTTGAATCCATAATTCATACTAAGCAAATTAATATAATCAGACCGGAAATCAATTATTTGTGTGGTAGAGTGAATAGAAAAATTGATTTGACTTACAGGTCATAAAGGAATTATGTACGGGACAATTGTTTCCGACAATGAATATCTTGTAAAATGATTAAAAAAGTGGTATGAACTTAATTTGATTTTTCTATTTTCTAGATTAGTTCTATTTATTATAATTATTTTTAAAAATAAACCCTTAATGGGTCCAAAATATTCATCAACCTTTTTTGAAATA
This sequence comes from Timema douglasi, assembly GCA_901482245.1. Taxonomy (NCBI): domain Eukaryota; kingdom Metazoa; phylum Arthropoda; class Insecta; order Phasmatodea; family Timematidae; genus Timema; species Timema douglasi. The sequence continues at coordinate 228,106 of CABEEJ010000182.1, forward strand.
ATTTATTACTAGATTGAATTTGAAAATTTAGCATGGTAAAATATTTAACGCAGATTTAATTTTAAACATTAGCTAAGTAAGCCTAAAATAAATAAATTTATTCAGATTTGAAACTCCTTTTAAGATAAAATAATTGCTTAAAGTTTTTTAAGCATGGGATTTTACCAGTACGCGATTTAATAATACATATTTAGCATGAGATTTGATGCAGTTTTGACTTAAAACATTTTTTAGGCATAAGGTTTGATTCAAGTCAGTCAAGATTTAGATTTGATTTACAATTAAAAAAGATGTATTCGCACGGGCTTAAAATTTACCCATCTTCCAATTCCTAAAGGCAAAAGAAAGGGAATAACTCTCTGAAATTAATCATTTACTAAGTCTGAGGGGATAAATAAGGGACTTGCCAACTGCTAGATGAAAAGATAGGAGTAACTTTATGAGGGATTAATGTGATGAGCTTAATTCTTGCAAATTTGGTGCTTTATAACATATTACAAGCTTTTAGATAATTATTTGGAATGCAGTATTGAGTATTCTTTGACTTGTTTAATTTGTTCAGTAATTATTTTGATTCTTATGGTAAAATTAATGTATTAATCATCTCATGTTGGTCTAATAAACTTTTTTTTTTTAAATATAATATTCAATCAACCTTTGCTTACTTTTATAAATGTCACATATAATGAGACATAGCTTTATTTAGTTATATGCCCATCATAGTTATATGTAACATTATAAAATTCTTTTTTAGATGATAAACATCTACAGTCCCAGAAATTACATATATTCAACCCGTCACCATCTCATATTTGGGAAGATTTCTCTACAGAAAATTGTTTCTGGAATTGTAAGAAATGTGGCAAAGTTTATCAATGGAAAAAAAATCTTGTGAGACACATGAGACTTGAATGCGGCAAAGATCCACAGTTCCAATGTCCGTACTGTAGCAGAAGAATGATACACAGTTCAAACCTAAAGATACACATCAAAAGGGCACATCAACACTTTGCTGAGTTTGGAAACTTTAGATTGCCTTGAATGTGAAGTTTCAGTTTGATGATAAAGTCAAGTAAGAATAAATACACTGTTGATAGGATATGTAAATCTCTACACATTTTGATCGAAGTGAACAAAACAATGATTAAATGCTATCAAGTTTTGGATTTAATCAATGTTAGTTTATAGCTTATTTAAGTACAATATTTTTATTTCAAATAAGGTTCGCTATTTACCTTATATATTTATTTAAACTTCATTCTTGGACAGTGAAAATAACTTGTGTCAAAGAAAACAAATGTTTTTAATGTTTGTTTTTAAATAGGTATTCATTAGCAATTTAATAATATTTGGAAAAACTGTAGGAATACTTATTTGGCTCTAAGATTGATTAAGAGATTGTTATTTAAATGCTTGTTACAGTTTGATTTTAATGGGAAGCCTGTTATTTGAAAACTGGTAACTCATGTTACCATAATGGTAGAAAAAAAGATTACAATAACTGTATTAACATTCCTATTCTGTTATTGGAAGCTTTTGGTAACTTTATATATGCACTTTATAATAAATCAAATAAGTCATATTTTTAGGATACCAAATTTTAGTGACTTTCATTCAATGTTGGTAGAAGAGAAAAAAGTAGGCTTCCTATAAAAATCAGGGCTTACATGATCTAAAATCTGTAAAATATATTTTTGAATAATTTCTATTTAATCATTACTTTTAAATTTGTTAAGGTGGAATCCAATAGTTTAAAAACTTTGTGCACAAGCTATTGTTTATAATTAATATAAAATACAAATTAGCTTTTTGATATAAACATTTTATCAAATGTTAACTTTTCCTCAAACTAAGAACTTTTTTGTGTACTCTTCATTAATTATTTATTTTCCTTTTAATTTTCCATTACCTTTATTTTTTGAAGAACATTTTTAACATGTTTCCATAAGGAACCCAAGGCCATAGCCAGGAGAAGGAGATGTGGGGGGGGGGGG
>CABEEJ010000182.1:230109-380440 GCA_901482245.1 Timema douglasi
GAGTTTGGGGGTTCAATTGCTCTCACCTCCCCAGCCCCTCATTCCCCCAAACAAATGCTGACAAAAAAACTTTATTATTTACAGTTTATCAACAAAACAATAAAATACAAGTATATAGCTTGACACCACCATTATAATGTTTATGTACATAATAAAACACGGTGATCGTGTTCATTAGTCTGACAACAAAGCTGGCGAGACTAAGACAAAATATCAACAAAGAAAAACGGAAGTAGGCCCCTTATTAGTGAATGTAAGAAGAGCTTTGTAAGTAAGTCTCTAAGCTTGGTAAACAACAAAACCTTTCTACTTGAAACTATTAGAATGTTAGTTCCGAGAACATGCAAAGAGTTGGCAAAGAAAGAAGAATCATATAGCGGGGTATGAGGACTAAATGTGTGTGTAATGGTGGGACTGGGAGGTGGGATAAGCTTTCAACCCACAACTGCTAACAGTTTTCAAACGTATAAACAGTGGCACTTTGAGAACAGCTTGTTTTGAGATAAGGCATATTATAAATACTGTGATGTGGGAATGCTTTTAGTTTAGTTTGTAATGTAAACTAGTGTTAATTAAGTTAGTTGTTTTGTGGGTTAAACCGGTTTACTTATTCTGGATGATATATTTTGTTTTTAAGTCAACACTATGAATTCCATTAATCCAACAAAACAACTTTATTTTTAAGAATAGCGTTTAAGTAAATACAAACATTTATTTGCAGCCACCATTGATAACATGTTACTATTTTGTTTGTGTTATTTATATGTATTGATTATATCTATCAAAAGTGACAGTTGCAGATCACATGATTTGATGTAAGAATTTATTCTGTATGAAAACTGTTTTAAGTTACTTTTGTAACTGTCAAAAAAGTGTATCCCTATTTGAATCTGACTTGAGGCAGCATTGTCAGAATAGCTGGGCTACACACCAATACATAAACAGTTCCAACTCCACCCTTAACCCCACACCTGCCATCAGTCACCCTCATCAATATCTCTGTGTCTCAGAAATATAAAAGTCAAAGTTTTCAATACATTTGGTCAAGAAGGAAATGTATTTATTTTAAAAGTGTAAAATTCTGGACTAGCCTATGTGGGCAGAGGTGACTCAACTTTTTATCCAAACACAAATTATTAAATCTCTAACTTTATTAGAGAAATAAGAAATAGTTTATGGAATAATCCAGGTTGGGTCAATGGCGGCAGAATTTTATTTGTATAGAAGAGGATGGGAGAGAGGGTGAATAACCAATAATGGGTGTTGAGGGACTTGTCCCTCTTCGTCCAACTCTAAGGAATTTTAGGGGCCCTTCCCACTGAAAACATTTGCCAATTAGATGTTGCTATTGGTAAGATCTTCACCTGAATATTTTTGGAAATTGCACTTCTCTAGAATTTATTAAAGTGGTTTTACCTCAAATATTTTTAAATATAGATGCTACTAGAAGAGATTTAGAACAGTATTTTCATGATATATGTTTTAATTCGATGCCTTCAGAAGATATTTAAAGTTTTTTAAAAATGTATTATGTTCAAAAATATAATAATGGAGTGAAATAACTCTAGTGATGGTGAAGAGTGGAGGACAAATTTATTCCAGGGGGGAAAAATATTTTAAAGAGGCAGTGCCCACCCACCATTTTAACCTTTGCCATCACTTATGCCATTATTTAAGAAGTGCTCAATATACATTTTCAAATTTTGGGGAGGCCAAACTAGGGTCTATGTAAGTTTTTCTCATTGCAAAGTACAAATATATTTTAACTGTCCATGACGCAGTAGATTATATTTCAACTTTAGTTTTCAACAATAAAACAATCTAATTTTGTAGTCCCTGAATAGTTGTACAATATCTCCCATACTGACACTTAAAAGCATTCATTATCCTGAAAGATGTCTAGCCTTATGTGTTCCAATTTTATTCTGATAAAAAATTTTTTATATACTTAACAAACATAAAGAATATAATGTGTTCTTTATACTCTAGATGCCTCAAAGAGAGATAATGAAATTATTATTATTATTATTATTATTATTATTATTATTATTAGCACCGTGTCTTACTACCCATCCGGGTTATACACACTTACGCTATTGTGTAATGGTAGGGTGATTGTGAGATGAAATGGAGGACTTACAGTTTAACGTGGAATCCGAACCACGGTGGAGGCTCAGAGGTGAAGGAAGGGTTTGGTAATCAGATAAATCTATGCCGCGACCGAGGATTGAACCCCAGCCACCAGCACAGAAGTCTGACACCTTACCTTTAGACCGCCAGGTCACCTACATAATGACCAAAAGACCATAGACAGTACATCAACACCCGTATTTTGCTGCTCAATAACACAAGTACCAATGTTAACACTAAATTCAGAGGATTTTAATTTTATCATCTTTAACATATTTGCTTACATATGTGGGTATCCTTAACAAGTAATAAGACATGGTGCACAGAAATATAAAATAGTAAATCCACTACACACTACATTATTAAAATACAATTTTAACCAGATATCATTTTATTTTAATATCGTAGAATTGTTTTACAAAACATTTTTCAAGAAAATTTTAATAATTCTCACAAGGAACTAATGAAGACACAACCACATTGAAAACATTATCCAATGAAAATATTAACGGGAAAAGGTGGCACTGATTAATTTTTTCTTTCCAGTGAACTTTGGGTGACTTTAAAAAATGAAACTTATTAGGATTAACTTTGACTTATACAAATTTTTTTTTTTAAACATCAGGCATTTCTTCCAATAAATCACCAACAATCACTTTTTTAAACACTTTAAATGTTCTTCAAAGTTACCTTTTGAGATTAATATATTTATTAATCAGATAATAAAACAAATGAACCTTTTTTTAAAAATATATTAGGAAGTAAATATTTGCTTGCTTTGTAATTATGCTTAAACAACTATAAAAAATCACAAATTTAATAATAAGTATTGACTCATTTTACTATTTAAATATTGTATTTAAATTTAACCGGTTTCATTTTTTTGATATTTCTTTTCAAAAATGAAATATAAAATATGGGTCTCAGAAGGCTATAATTATTATTTATTTGAACCATTTTATTTTATTTGGTATATCACAATTTATTTTTTAAGAAACAAATCCAATAAACACAGCAACAATTAAAATAAGGTTAAGTGAGTGGATTTAAATTATTTTGTTTTGTAATTTATTTATTTTGAAAACTCCTTTTGATTAAAATGTGTTAGTTTCAGAAACATTTTCTAGAGATATGAACTGTGCTATAGGCGAAAATACATTTCCAATCAATTTAGCTCACATTGTTATTAAAAATATTTATATATATTATTAATAATAATATGAATAACTGATAAACTTTTTTTCTAAAGTGTTATTTATAAATATAATTTTTTGCCCTGTTTGGAATTTTTTTTATCTTTATGTAATTTGATATTTTTGTAAATGTTTACTGGCTGCAATATATTGTTGGATTCTAGTAGGCAGATATGTTTAAAATATTTATTCACATTTGTTTGCATTCATTATTGATAACATTTTATGATTAGTATTAGTAGTTTAGTAGTAGTAGTATTATTATTAGTAGTGTTGTTTCATATTATCTACCAACAGTGATGGCTGCAAATTAAAGGATCTGATATGTGAGTATCAAAGTAGTTTGATTAATTTTTGTTACATTCAGATATTGTTCTTTCTAGCCAAATCATAATATATCCTTACTTGGATAGTCATTTAAATAAAATATTAGTTTTATGTCAGGTTCCTCATTGGCTTGTTTTACCAATTATTTATACCTTAACATAGTTAACTTTATTCAAATAAATTTAGCTTAGCTTGCCTATGCTCTGTCACTGAGCTGAATGGGTTAACCCACTTTTTAATTTTTGGAGGCTGGACACGAGATAAGTCTGGTTAGCTCAGTGAAAGAGAATTGGTGTACTTAACGGATGGCCCTGTGTTCATTTCTTATTCCAATATTTTTATTTTAAATATGTTATTCATTCGAGATAATTTATCTACATTTTCTACGAGCCAAAATTTCAATTCAAGGATTTGTTTGAAACATACATTTTGTAATATTTATTGATAACATGGCCTCATAGTTTTGTTGTTTTCTAAATAACAATTTTATTTTTAAATCTGAATTTTATGCATTGAATATTTCATATAAATCTTATTTGAATAATATTAATTGTTACATACTGGCATTAATAACATTTAATACATTTATCAGTATGCTAATCTTATATATGGTCCACTTAAATAATCCTTCTTTACATACATTTTATATGTACATATAAACATTATTTGATTTTCCCTTACCAAATGGTACTTACATATTTAATTTATAAGTGGTGTTTCCTAGAATCTAGATATTTATAGCAACAACAATATGGAAATTTCAGAGACACTAGCCATTTTAATTCATTAATCTTCAAATTAACATGTTGATAAAATTTTCAATTTAATTTGTCTATTTTACTTTCTAACAATTTAATGATGATAAAGTATACAACTTTTAAGTGCTACATCTTAAACACTACACAATGGCCACCCCTCAACCCAATTCATTTCTCCTAATCCCCCTCCCCACTTTCATGGTTCATTGATTCAATTTAACTAATATGGTATGGATTTTTTTTTTTGCTAACACTACTTAAAATAATATAAAATACAATATTTATTTAAAAATTTATCATTATCTTTTATCATGAACCTATGAAAAATATTTGTTGGTTGCAGAAAGAATATTTAACCAGTTATTCCATTCTTCCAAGAGGGTTTATATTCACTCATAATATACTTCACTGATATATGTTTCATCATCTTCTACTTGTGGGACTCCCATAAAACTGACAACCACAAAGTCTTCATCTCCCGTCACGCAAATGAATATATTGGGATTCTGCTTTCCCACATGCCTCTCAATTTTGTATTTTAAACACTATGTTCATAAGAACATTTATGAAATAAAATAAGTACATAAAAGAAATATCATGCTATTAAAATATATTATAAAACTCACACGTATCTTTTAAAAAACTGGTTTTCATACTTTTGTTTAATCAATATAAATTTGTGCCATTCCATTTATGTTTACAGTACCCCCTATTTATAAAAAAAACAAGTTTAGTAATTGAATTGGAGAGTTCAATCACTATACGAAGTGTTAAATCAATTTGTTTAATGATAACAACACACAGTTATGCTCACAGGTTGATTTTTATGTTATGTAAAGCTTGACATTAAATAAAGCTCTCACAGGGACAAATGGTCAAGTCATTGTATGGCTTCAAATTAAAATAACAAACCACTTTTTAATAATATACTCTATGGAATATTTATAATTTCTACCAATCCAACTTGCAATTTTAAATATATAAAGGAAGAAATAATGTTTGTCATAAAATAATTGTCTCCCAAATTCTTCTCATATATAGCCAAATATTTTTGTAGGTAAGCTTCACTGACAATGTTGTTCATTTTCTCATCTAAGAGTACACATTATTGTATACTCCCAGATATTTAAAAAGTATTTAAACTTAACATGTAACTCCCCCTTTATTGATAAAAAATTAAAACATTTCAATTTCTTATAATTTAACACCCAATTTTAATTCAGTTGAAAGAGGTTATAAGTTCATATAAACAAGCTATTTCCCTTTTAAGGCATAGTCTCTTAATGCCAAGATTACAATAATCTTAATGCTAGCCTAACATAACTATTACCCAATATAAAAGCTTTACTTGTGTCTCCATCATGGTGTTAGGTTAGTTTATGTAAAATGAAGTGTATCACATGATCTTTCCAGCAATTTTGTCATGAGCAACATCAACAACATTATAGATAGTCAATTGTTTGATTATATTGTGTAGAATACTTCTATAGTATAACATCTTGTGAACATTAAAACACAATTGGATCTTATAACGTTTAATTTTGTAGCTTCATTAAGTTTCAATTGAAAATACATGGAACCAAATAAGTCTTAACTGCTTGAATTCAATTTTTGTTAAAAATCGTTTTCAAACAATTGAAATTCATTGAATTTTTTTGCCTGGATTTTTATGTTATTATCTTAATTTTTAGTGAACTCAAATAATAGAGGTAAACTGTATCTTTTCTTAAATGGACTTTTATATTTTATTAATTTATATTTATCATGATCCATGCATAAATTATCTGTTTCTTATAATATTACTATTGTTAATCTAAATTTATTTTTAACTTCTCCTTTAGACTTCTTATACATTCTTAACTTGTTTACAGTTTTTTATAATTATTTTTATTTTGCTTACTTTAACATTATAGAATAAGTTTAATAATCAATCCATTTATTGTAATAACACTATGTTTATCTTGTATGACTAACCTTAATTTATTACACTATAGATCTGCTTGCTATTGTTCAGGGTGAATGTAGTATGCATGCTGAAATTCCAAAGGAAACTTTTAATTATTATTTTAGTAAATATCATAAATAAGCTCTTATTAGTCTTGAATCAACTAGCAAGATTTAATATTGTGTATTTTAACTAAACATCTTATTTTCTAAGCAACTCAAACCCACAATTGTTTTAAATTGTGTTTTCAGAGTACCCTTTTACTAACTACATATTTGGTCGAGAAGGTAGCGACAGTAGTAGCGGCAGTGCCTTCACCAGTAAGAGGTGCCGCACACCTTTCACTAGCACTCAAATTGTGGAACTCGAAAAGGAATTTGCCACCAGCATGTATATCTACCGTCCCAGAAGCATCATCATGGCAAAATCCCTCAACCTCACAGAGATGCAGATAAAAATATGGTTCCAGAACAGGAGGATGAAACACAAAAGAGAGCAAAAGAGGAAGACTGGGTTCTGTGAAAGCTCGAGCCAAATGAGCCCATATAAATAGTTCTCCAGCAGATTTATCATCAATTTTATATTCATTTTTGGTTGGTGTACTTCCTCAAGTAAAGCATGTGTATTTTGTTTTAATGCTTGTTTAATATTTGGATCTATCCAATTAGAGATTAAACAACATAAATGTGCGTATCACTTGTTACAAATCACTCATTATGAGCTTCTTTAAATATACTGACCAAATGTAACATCAACCAATTAAAAACACAATATAAATCACCTTACTTTAATTAATCACAAAAATCACACTCCAAAGCAAGCAACTTCACAGATGTGAACATCACACTGTGTATTCTTGTCAAAATTCAAATAAATCATTCACACTCACATGCGTGTTATGCAAGTGTACATCCTACCCCAAATAATAACTCCTTCTGACAATTTGTTCAACACAAAAACTACCCAACATGACAGAAGTAGGACCTAATACTAGAACCTACAGTCTCTCTATGCCTTTTTATTAGGTATATATGACTTTCACTGTGTTTATAAAATTATCACATAATTCATAATACAGTTCATTTTTAAAATTACAAATAAAAATAATTTATTGTTGCCTAATTTGAGGCTGGTTAATTGTTTTTGTAAGACAAACTAGCCAATAAACCAAAATCAACACAAACTGATAACATTTGTTTACACTATTACTATATTTAACTATTGTGATATATTTTTGCATTACTTTGTTTAAGATATGATCTATTGTAAATATGTCACAATAACATTTGAACCCCTTACTATATTCTACTCTGTTCATACATCATACGATATGAAATAGAACAGAATGTAATATGCAATGATGTGTTCAGATACCTAGACCTTATAAGACCAAGCAGTAAAATACAAACAAATACGATATGTAATATCACAGAACACCATTATTTATTTTACTTCCTCACACACAGATCATTTTCGCCAATACAAGGTTGTGTTTGTACTACCAATTGATAAGAAACATTATAAAAGAATATGTTATTTTAAAAAATACAACTTTTCTCCCTCTATAATTTTCACTTTCATATCATCACCAACATCATAGTCATCATTTTTGCGATTGGTTTACTACAGCTCTTTCTTTTGCCTTTTATGGACTACATTTTAACGTCTTTGTACCTTGTTCTGCTAACATGGTCTGCTATCAGATTCCTGTACTCCGGTTTTGGTTGGTTGCCCTCTTTCACATTTTCACAAATTATCTTTGTCAAACTAGCACGTCTCAGTATATGTCCTGCCATGTCAACTTTTCTTTCTTGTATACCTTTACAAAGTTCCCCTTCTTCATTTTCTTTTCTTAATTGCTTGAGTTCGTATTTCGTTAAAATGCATTTTCCAACTATTAAAATTCATTGGATATTTTCGCCTAGATTAGAATATTACATTATCTTAATGTTTAGTTAATTCAAATAACATAGCTACTATTCACTTTATTGTATTGTTACATTGTTATAATATTAGGTTTATAATAATCCTTGCATAGATTTAAAATCAAGCCTATATTAATTGGGATTGTTTTGGTTTTTTTTTTGTTCTAGCTGAGGTACAACTTCCTATTTATGAAAATGTGCACAATATTATTAAAAATCCGGATAATTTACTAATTTTTTATAGCCTTTCAACAAACAGACAAAATAAATTTAAAATATAAACTTTAATTGTTGTATTTAATAGTTATTGTCAATACCACTCATTTTGAAGCAGTTAGTTGCGGTCTAGTGCCTGACAAAGCATTTAAAGAGCTATTCAATCCTATCATACACAACAAATTGACATTATCAGGGATAACAAATTAACATCAAATCCCAAACTGACATTATTTTGTTCCATATTTTCTATTAATTTCACAATAATTGTTATGCTTTTCAATGTGCACTACAATTTGTCTTAAATGTTTCATATAACTATAATTTAATAAAAATAACTTTAAAATGAATCACATTTAAAATGTGGGGTTTATTTGATTTTTATCCTCCTATAGTAGGACCCAACCAATAAACAAAATCATGATGTAGGCCCTACTTATTTAATAAATATAACTACAAAATTGGATACATACATTGATGTATATTTTGATGTATTTATTGCTCTTTACATGAGACTTAGTATATTACAGTAGTGATTAAAATAAAAATGAACATTTACTTACTAAATGACATAGTAACTCGAAGGCTCATTGCCACATTTATAAAAATACATCTACTATCCCTTTCTTGAGCTAGTTCTATCCAGTCCACCTCATTACACCCTATCCTTACCTTGAGCTAGATCTATCCAGTCCACCTCATTACACCCTATCCTTACCTTGAGCTAGATCTATCCAGTCCACCTCATTACACCCTATCCCTATCTTGAGCTAGTTCTATCCATTACACCTCATTACACCCTATCCCTTTCTCGAGCTAGTTCTATCCATTACACCTCATTACACCCTATCCCTATCTTGAACTAGTTCTATCCAGTCCACCTCATTACACCCTATCCCTATCTTGAGCTAGTTCTATCCAGTCCACCTCATTACACCCTATCCCTATCTTGAGCTAGTTCTATCCAGTCCACCTCATTACACCCTATCCCTTTCTTGAGCTAGTTCTATCCATTACACCTCATTACACCCTATCCCTATCTTGAACTAGTTCTATCCAGTCCACCTCATTACACCATTATTCCTATCTTGAACTAGTTCTATTCAGTCCACCTCTTTACACCCTATCCCTATCTTGAGCTAGTTCTATCCAGTCCACCTCTTTACACCCTATATCTTTCAGGTCCATTCTAATATTATCTTCTCATCTGCATCTAGGTCTTCCCAATGGTCTCTTCCCATTGGGTTTGGCAGTCAGTACCCTGAACAAGTTCTACGGTCTCCGATTCACATTGCATGTATACCCATTGTAAACTATGAGACTTAATTATACCTATACATTTTTGGACCAAATATCTTCCTAAATACCTTGTTTTCGAACACAATTATTTTTTTCTTCATCCCAAGTGCATCTGACCATAATTCGAGCTAATTCAAATCCTGACCAGTCATTTCAAAGTCATATATGTAAACCACTAAACCAACCCTATCTGCTTTCCCACTACTTTTCAGCCAAGATTTAAACCAGAACCTCACAAATATATCAATCATCTCCTGAAGTAAATTACATAACAGCACTCTAACCACGGCATTGATTTTTCATTTCCTACATAATTATTTGAAAATTATGATTAAACTGATTTTTGACTTTTACCATATGCCTTCATATAATAATTTTGACTTTAAATAAAAACTAGTCATTTATTAAATAACATTTCATGTATCTTTTTTTTATGCTTCTTATAAAAGAAGAAAGTTTACTATACATAAATATTCATTGCTAATATAACATGTTTTATTAATTATTTATAACTACAAATTATATTATGATTAATTTTTTGTTTGTCTTAGATGCAACACGTGTATGTCCTCAGCGATTACACCCAGCTAAATTCTCACCATCTTCTTACCAGCTTCTGAAAAGCTTGCCTCATAGTAATTTTCTGTGGAATTGTGAGAAATGTGGCAAAGTGTATCAGTGGAAACAAACTCTTGTAAGACATATGAAACTTGAATGTGGCAAGGATCCACAGTTCCATTGCCCATTCTGTAGCATAAGTATGACACAAAGTTCAAATCTGAAGACACACATCAAAACAGTACATCAACACCAGGGGGCATTTGGAAGCCCCACACTGCCTTAAATTTATAATTACATTCTACTTGAAGATTATAAGTAAAATTATGATAAATGTTAATCAGGAACTACAAATTTACTTTCAGAACTATTTGAAACATATTATGAATTTAAGTAAACCAATCAAAATAAAAATTAACCTTGCTCAGTCATTCTTTAAATACAATAATGTGGTAGAGAGAGAGAGAGACACACAAACATTGGTTACTTAGTAATATAATAGTCTAATAATATTTTAATGGTGTAGTTGTTAGTATGATCACTTTTTTTAATATTTCTGAAACATTATAAATATTGTAAGACATCATTTAAACCATAATATCATTCAAAACTTGCTAGAGTGTACATTTAATAATTATACTAATATTATAGAGATAATTTAAAAGTGTAAGCATGTATAGGTAAATAAAAACTATTTGGGTAGTTAATAAATAATTCATAGTTAATAGGGGCAAAGCAAAGCTATTATAATCCATATTGCATCTATATGTTATAAAGATTGATAAAGACATATTTATGCTTGAGTCAAAAAAAAGCCATAGTTGTTAGAATAATATATAATATTTTATACAAGTTTTAACATTACTCCATACCATATCTATTTGTTTCACAAGCTATGATTAACACAATTAAAACCAATTTATTAAATTGTTTGTTTAGGGTGTGAACCACTGCTTAGCTTACTCTAGTTTTTTTAGTAGGATGGGATGGCTCTTGTCTTGATTAAATTATCACTATTTTTTAATGCATCATTGGTCTGACCACTGTATTTTTTTTAACCTGTAAAACTTTAAAGATATCCAAAACTGTGTGTATTTGTTTTTTTATGGCTAGTAAGATATCCTAATATAGCTATATAAAGAACTGGTAAATATTAGGAAATTAATGTACAGTTTTTATGTTATTTATTTTACATAGCTATTGTTTGACTGACATTGCATGATTTATGCTCAATCATCAACTTAATATTGTGCTAGGAACAACTATTAGTGCTTAAAATATGTAAGAAAAAGATGCAATTAAAAAAAACATAAATCTATCTTACTTATTTCTTATTTAAACTTATATAACGACACCAACATTTATGTTGTGGTATCACTTTAATGGCATTTATTAGTTGTTACAAATATATTGATGAAAGATATATTTGTTAATTTAGAGGGGTGTGAATTATTTAAATATCAAAATCAAAGATCAAATCTAATTCATTTCAAATTTATCATTTGTGACTACCCTCGTATTTTCGAAACATTTTAAAGATAAAAAAAGCAGAAAACTTTTGTTAGCATTGCATCTTATTGTCTGTTTGCACTATACTTTATGTATTAATTACTCTAATATGCTAGAGGTGAGGAAGGTTTAATTTAGAGGAAGTGTACTTGCATTTATGATGAGGGATAGTGGAAAACTAAGAAAACTGCTCACAGTACATCCAGCTGGGATCGAATCCTAATCGCCCTATCATCAGAAGTCTAGTTTAGTGTGTTAATGACACATTAGATCATGCGGCCACTGACATTTGTAAAACCTTGATATATAAAATACTTGAAATATCTCACTAAATATTACATATTTAAAAATGCTAATAATTTCTAAAACGTGTTAATAAACAGTATTTGAATAACGACTAGTGTTTAAATTACATCAATAATGTAATCATAGATAAAGAAGGTTGGTAGGTAAAAGAAAACCTATTATATTGTATTAAATATTGCCAACATTATTTTGTTCAAACAAAAGCTACCTCCCAAGTTGTAGCACCTTGAACTGATGTTCACTGAGATTAAGCAAAGGAAATATAATATACAAAATCCTTTAAGTGTTCCTTACTTGAACTTAAACATATAACACACTTAATCCAATATGTTTTCCCTTGATATTGTAGCTCGTTAAAACTAACTATGATTAGATTGTGATTAAATTCTTTAAACATAAAAAGTCAATAAAAAAATCACATCTACTAGCATAAAATAATATAGTGTACTTTGATTTTTTCTCTAAACTCTTATCTTTACTCAAATTCACCTATGATTTAAATATCAGTAGCAAGTAAGTGACAACAAAAATATCATATTCGCCTTTGGTTTTGACTTTGCATGGCATGTTTCAAGCTTAACATTCTAAATGTGACTTTCGCACACCCTTATTTTTTAATACTACCATTATATTGAGCCATTACAAATCATTGAATGAATTACAATACCATACACAAGCTTGTGTATTGATTTCTATAATTAAAAATATGTGTTGTTGGTGTTTTGGAAGATAATAATATTACTAACTCATTTGTAAACATATATTTACTATTAAGATAATGTTTACATTTTTCTTCTTGTTTGTATTTTTTTTAATAAACAACTGAAATCGAAATGTTCCCTATTGGATTAAAGCTGCACTGTATCTGCTTTATGCATCACCTATGTTGATTATTCAACTGTTCTCAACTAGTCAAGCAAATATTGTTTTGTGGAAAGATATTTGAAAATATAAAAATGAATAATAGATTATTAAGTTGGTTTTAACAAGTTCTTTTTTAGCATTGCGTCTTTCTACCGGTTTTAAGTTATACACACATGTATGTACCTTTATGCTAGTAGGTTAGGGATGAGGAAGATTGAATTTAGAATAAGTGTACCTGCAATTGTGTGGAGGGAGAGTGAATAAAATTTTTGTAAAACTACCCTCAGTACATCTGACCAGGATTTGAACCCCAATCTTCTGGTCATTGATGGTCTATTCTAACAAGAGAGTAACACGTTAAACCATGTGTTTACCGAAAGAGGTGTTTTAACAAGTTGTTACAACCTTATCTATAATAACCCCATAAAATTTAAATAAATGGTTATTTTTCAAGTCAACACACAATTAAAAAATGGCCAACTAATAAGTGAAATAATAAATGGTTTAATTTTGTCTCACCTGATTCCTACATATTAACCTTTTCTAACTAATAAACATATCAGGGACAAATTCAGGATTTATTTCAGGTAAATAACTTGCCTTCGGTCACTTATCTATGGTTAGTTATTTTCTATAGTTTTTTGGGATTTAGGAAAGGAATTTGGGAGAAAAAGTTATTCAACACACAACTGATTACTAAGTATACAAGCCAACATACATGAGAAGTGTAAATATATTTTTTTCCAATGTGACTCAGAAACTACATAGGAAGCCTATATTTTCTAAATATTAACTAAATAAAACACCTTTACTAAAACCAGATTTTATCCTTTGTAATTTTTCATACTATTATAAATTAAAAGGTGTATTTCAGTTTATAGCAATCTTATTCTCAAAATAATCCAGATATGATCAAATATAATTTTACAGTTGTCACACTAAACTTATCACAATATCTTAATACTAAGATTCTTTACCTAAACATATAAATAACTTGAGGTTAAGAAAGATTTGAATTTAGAATACATTAGTTAAAGCATGTTATTTTGCAATGGTGTGCTACATCAAGTAATCAAATAACAAATGTTGATAAATATGCTTGGTGTAAGATAATAACAAAGTGAGTAATCAACAAGTTGTTCAGTGGACAAAATTCTCATTATAGTTAATGGGGTAGAAGACAATGAGATGATAAAATATTTGGTAGTTATAAGTATAAGTAGTTAAGAATATCAATTGAATGATACAAAATATGGTTATGAAATAAATGTTATAGTTAAAAATTAAAAATATAGTTTGATTGGAAAGTGTGTGTGTATATATATAAAAAATTAATAAACCCACTTGGTGTAAAATATTAAAAAGGTGAGTAATCAACAAGTCAAATAACCAAAAATACATATAACTTTTAATTAGCTCTTAAAATGAGAAATCAAGGTTGAATGCTAAAGTAATTGACATCTAACAAACATTAGAATATAATAATAACAAATAGTTAAACTAATAATTCAAATAAAATTATTGTTCTAAATTCAAATATAAAAAACACCTTTTAATAATTGATGGTTTGGGGAAATGATTAACACATTGGTATGCTCAAAATAGATTTTATAAATCAACAAATGAAATGAAATAGAAGTACTACTACCATTACACAATAACATATGAATACAATAACCATCCTTGTAAGGTACATCATTTTATATTACTGATTCTAAAACATACAAGATACTCTTTTAGGATCACATTTATAAAAATCCTGAAATATAGATCATGATCTATAAATTCTTTATTATTTATCATGTAAATAATCAACTCTTTGTCTTAGTACTAACAAACACACTGTTTGAAATAAATTTAAAACAAAATTATAATCAAAAGAACATAAACATTGATAATCAGTTTTTGTTTATGGAGGGGGTTTATTAAATTATCTAGAATATTCATTGAGATGAGCTAAGGCCATGACTGCGAAAATTAATATTAATAAATATGATGTAAATTAAACAAATTTAAGCTATAAACATATCCTAGATTATCTATCTTTCTAATCTGCTCAACTGCAAAGGACTAATATATAGTTTATACAATGTATATTTAATACACTCATCTCATGTCTTACAAACTGAGTGCGTTACATTATATAATATATACATTTAATTCAGTAACTAATCAGGAATTAAGATTGAGTTCTCTTTGGCAATAGTCAATTATTATCAATTGACCATTTTAACTTTTACAATAAAACTATATTTAATAAGTGACACTCAATTTGAATGGTTGATTTTTTGTTTTCTTTAGAATAATAAACATTTTTATGACAAATTTTTATTTTTTATTTTGTGTCTTATATTTTGTATTTTTGTTTGTTTTAGATGCAAAACTTCTGCTGTCCCAACGATTAAACTTTTTCAAATCTCCACAATCTTATATCTTGAAAGATTTTTCTCCAAATAATTCTCTGTGGAATTGTAAGAAATGTGGCAAAGTGTATCAATGGAAGCAAACTCTTGTGAGACATATTAGACTTGAATGCGGCAAAGATCCACAGTTCCAATGTCCGTACTGTAGTAAAAGAATGATACATAATTCAAACCTAAAGGCACACATCAAAATGGTACACCCACACAATGCCTTAAATCTATAATTTCAGCTCAGTGGTAGACTATTGATAATGTTCATGATATTGTTAGTAAGGAGTAATTAGGATTAAATATTAAAAATGAAGACTTTACATTTTATAAACTATAGTAACTTGATGTTTAGGAGTCATATAATATGTTGATGAATTAATGTTATATCTAATAATAATTAAGTCAACTATAGAATATATCGATGATTACAATAATTAAAAATAGAAAACTTAATGAAAATAATGTAATGATATGGTTGATCATTTAGTTATGATAATTAAAAGTTGATAACAAATAACAATTTAAAATATAAAATGCAATGTTGAGAATTCTATGAACAATCTTAAGTTAATAATTGTGTCGAAAGCTGATATTTTAAAATTCTTATTTATTATCAATCTTTAACTATCATAACTCATTTATTCACTTAAGATTGTTCATAGAATTCTGAACATTACGTTTTATATTTTAAATTGTTATTTGTGATCAACTTTTAACTATCAACCATATCATACCATTGTTTTCATCAAGTTTTATATTTTTAATTATTGCAATCATCACTATATTATATAGTCAACTTGATTATCATTGGATTTAAATAAATTGTTATCTTGTTACTATTATTAATTCATCAACAAATTACATTACTACTTGATACAGAGCTGTCCTTGCAAAACATCAAGTTATTATAATTTATAAAATTTATAGTTTTCTTTATTAAATATTTATTCTTAGTGTCAGAAGACAAGTAAAACTTATTTATGTGTTGATCAAAAAAAAATTATATTACAGTAGTCTCGTGATTATCCAAACCCTTCTTATTCGAGGCTCCATGTTAACTGAGGCACTCATTCTATCAAGTTGTCCAATTTTAAGACACTATTTATACAATAATTAAATATTTATACACTAATTTTTTACTTCAACTTATATATAAACATATATTGTATTACTATAACTAGTATAAATTAATGTTTACAATACTTTTATACAATACTGTAGTTAAATGTTTAAGAAGTGGAATGAGAACCAATTATGAACAACAGCCAGAACACTCCGCCTGACCTTATGCCGCTCAAAATGCTGAGCGAATATGGGAACGCGTGGAGGATGTTCAACTAATGGCTTTTACTACAGTACAGTATTCAACATTTCGGGGGTAGTTGGACTACACGCTCCGTAATATCCAAGCTTTTTCACATCCAATTTGGCTTTGTCCCAATTAACTCATTTAATCGCGAGTCTACTGTATATACAAAACTCTTCTAAATATGTCATGGTTTTCAAGTGCATCCCCAGTCAGATTTCAAACTAAGGAATTGGTGACAAATAAGCATTGAGCTATATTTGTTACAAAAAATTTCTCTTAATATGTTTAAGTTATAGTTTATATGTTAATGTTGGTGAATTAAATTTTAAGTATTGGCTATATATTGAAAAATGTATGTAAATCATATTTGTCATTAAAACTATAATAATGTAATTTTAGTAATACTTATAGTCTGTTACTAACAATGTTACTGATAAATACTCATATTATGGCCTACTTGTACTTATAACTGGATTCACAATATAAATAAATTTTAAACAACCATTTACTCCCAGTTGTCTATTATTTAATAACTTTGACCACATTTTTCATATTTATATTTATTTAAGTCTAAGTAAGCCACATTGAGGACTTACTAATGATATGAGCACAGTTGCATCAATACAAACCATTTATGTTTATTTTTAAATGCTTTATTTCAATGTACGATAAGCAAATCAGGCGATCGCAAACAGATCTTACATTGAACTTCAAGCAGTGACATCACAAAATCCAGGCTCCTGCATATAACTGCACAACAGGCACTTTTGGCTACAGTTGACAACTTGAGTTGTGTGTGTGTGTTGCATGTATCCCTCCTATATGTTCTACGTGTGTAGGCCTGAAGATCTGTCAGGCTTTGGCCGAGGATGAAAGGGAGATGGTATGATTACTTGTGTGGGCTCATGATTTACATTAGGCTTGGTTTTTAAAGGTACATTAAACTACTATTCTAATAAAAATGTGACGTTAGAAATTAAGTTAAAATGTGAACTTAGAGAAGTGAGTGACCGATCGAGGTGTTATGAGGCTTTATCTATGACCTGGCTGACAACTAGGGGGTCCCTGCACTGATGTCAACCTGGTTCCCTGGGCTAGAGCGGCAGCCCCGACTGGTATTTGATGAGCCTGACGACTTAGCCCACATGGCCCCATGAAAGGCTGCGTGACCTCCTAGCTTAGGATCTCCCACAATCAACCAGCCCCGAGGAAATCAAAACCCTCTTATTTAAACCTGTGAATCGCCTGGTTTCTATTTATGGCCTGCTGATACCTCCTTTTTGTCATCAGTTTTAGTTTGTTTGTTCGCTTACAGATTCATTATAACTATCTTCACAGCACCTGTTATTTAATTTGCTACTCACAAATTACAATGTTTATACAACACGCCTTTCAAATGAGGCCGTTGGTGACACATGTTTATTTAATAACATACCTTCTCAGGGCCGTCACAATTTTATTAACACAAAACTCCCTATATTTTTCAGGTTTTCAGAATAAATTCTTGTTCTTATTAGATTTTTAGACTCTTTAAAGAGAAGTACAAAGGAGTAAATTTTAATTATTGTTTTATAAAATCAATTATTGTGAAGTCATGCTATTGGTTTTCACACCAGGATGTTTGATCTTGGTGAGGAATTCTTTTTATTATTACACTGCAGAGTGTTTTAAAGATAAATAAAGGTGGGGTGAAATAGGACATGTATTTGAATAATGTTGCTTATTTCTTCAGTTCGCTTTTCTTTTCCTTTTAAAGGTGTGTGTAATATTTAAAACTTAAAGTTTAATGTCTTAGATTCACAAACATTACAGTTTTTTTAAAGTTTTTTTTTTGTGAAATACTCATGATTTTTCCCAAGTTTTTTTTCAGACACAACAAATTTCCTGTTATTTTCTGGACCTCCCACTTTTAGAGATGCTTGGCAAACCTTCTTCTAGGAGTTGTGTACCATACTGTAAAATAATTAAAGTAACAAAGAATGATCAAAGCCTCCAAAAACAATTCTTGTTGAGTATAACCTCTGAAACACATGTACTGATTTTTAAATATTTATTATTGAATTTCTTTGGTATGTATTTATCAGTAGATTTCAGACAATTTACTTTAAATTAGATAGTGAAAATATTGCCATTTAAGTGTTAACATGTACCATTTTGCAGCAACACAAGTTATAAAGCCTGAACGAAAGCTAAATAATTCTGAGTCCTTTACATTTAAAACCAAGGGCGATGTTTCAGTTTTAGGGTATTTATTGGCTTGGCTCTGAAAGTCTGAAATTAACTATTTTATATACTTTACCAGTTTCCATCCATAAATTTTTTTACTTCTCATCCTACATATACTTAGTTTACATGCACTTTCTCGCTGTTAATATGACAGAGGTGCAAACAAATGAAAACCCAACATATATACATATAAAAATATTCAAGTAACTTTTTTTTATTTACAATAGGTGAAAACCACTAATATAGCAAAGAATAACATCTTGGTCTTATTTAAGTTAAGTCGTTAACTAAATCACCAAGAAAGATTTTCTTAACCTTGTCCTGCTCAACAGCTAAAATCATTAAAGACGTGAGTCGATAATTGGAAGTTGTTGACTGTTCATCCTCTTTAGAACAGAAAAAACATTGTTCATTAGAGGCAGTGGTGATTGGTAATTTAAGAAAAAATTTGAATAGAGAAATTACTTCTGAATATGCCATTGGAAGCTTCTGTAGCTTCTGAAAGCATTCATTAGGAGAGGTTGAATTATTGATAAATTGAAGAAAGTTTTTTTTCCAGAGAAAGCTGCTTTTCCAACAGATCAATATTTAGAAAAGTCTGTTATTTATTGGTCTCAACACTTCATCATCCAAGAAAGCAACTTCTCCTTTATAAAGCTCACGCTTTGCTTTCATAACATCCCGACTCTCCGAACAATGGCAGTTAAACTCATCCATAATTGTATCCTGTTTCTAGTGGTTTTACCCACATTGCTGGGAATGAGGTTTAAAACTCACTCTCATTTAGTTTGGTTTGGCTGTCAATGGGAGTTCAGTGTTAAAACCAAATCACAACCAGAGGTAATTAGAGTATTATTTTATTACATTATTTTCAACACTCTCTCTATTCAAATGCAAGAACATTTTCTGTAAAATGTTACCAACCTCACAATTATCACATTAGCGTTATTAATATCTATGTGTATAACCAAATGGAAAATAAGACATAAAAAATAATGATGTTTAATTATGATTTGTAATTTAGTTTTAATTTTTACTGCTCAAGAATTCTTATTAATGTTAATAAAAATACAATATTTTTGAGCATATATGAAGAAAACCTTGATTCTTAATTATGGATTTGTTTTATTTACTATAGTGAATCACAACAATGATCCCCTAGGACTGAAGCTTGTTCGTATTAGCGAACATTTGAATCAAAAGGGATAATACAGTGATACGGTATTTTCACAAATTTTAAATTACAGTTGAATGAGTTTTATCAAATTTTAATTCATTTGACAAATGTATTACTCCTAATATGTACTGCGAAAAAATTTTAACTACAGGAAAACACATTGCTTTGCCTAAAACATGTAAATATTATGTATTTATTATCAACTATCACTGTCTTACAATTCACTTTTAACTTCGAGTTTGTTAACCAATAAAATATATTTCATTTGACATAATTTTTTTCCTAATTTTTAAAAATTGTGTTTTGAATATCCGAAATTTTGGATTATCGGGATTTGGGCTAACTCTAGTAGTAAAAAAATATTGATTCCAAGTCCTAGACTTTATATTTAATTCAAATAAATTAGTTCAAGAGTGTAGGTTTCAAAATGTAGAAGGACAAAATGGCTTGCCAAAAACAAATTTTTATTCTATAAACATAATTTTGTACATTTATCCACCTTCTTGGATCCCATTTTGAAAATAAATAATTACAATTTTACCAGCACCTCACTAAAATCGCAGGTGATTATTTTGTATAATCAAGTAAATAATAATATAGTGTACATAGATGGTATCTTGTTCTTTGAAACTATTTAAATTAATTTATGTATATTATGATGGTTTTCTTTTCCTATAGTAATCCTACAAAGTAATGTTTGCTTGTTTTACATCATCAGATTTTGTACATATTTATTTTATTAATCAAACAAATCATGTCATTTTAGCTCTCTCAAGGTTAATATACAATGTGATCTATAAAAATAATTTTTCCCCATTGAACAATCATAATTTTTTATTTTGTAAAGTGTTCAAACTATTTGTTTTAAGTACTGATAACAGTAGAACATGTATTTGTACAACTGTGCTAAATGGATAAGGGTGTAGCATCGACACACTACATCTCGGTCCCGACACAGATTTATCTGATTACCAATCCCTTCCTTCACCTCTGGCAAGACGTGTATTATCACAATTTGTGAACGTGTGGAATGCCAGGCCTCCATCGTTGTTTGGATTCTACGTTAAACTGTAGGTCCTCCATTTCATCTCACAATCACCCTACCATTAAACATTAGTGTAAGTGTGTATAACTCGAACGGGTAGTAAGGCGCGGTGCTAATAATAATAATTTAGTAATTAGATAAACCTTTTTTTTATCAGATTTGACTTTCCAATAAAGTAATCATAGGTTGTACATTTATTTTAACAAAATAGTTGTGACATCTTAAACTCTAGAGTTTTCAGTAAATTTTATCTAAATTTACTATCATATTGAATACCGATATCAGCAGGAACATTATTACAACTATAGCACAATTAGCAAATGCACCATTTATAGGTGTTTATATATGTAAAAATCTTAAAACAAATGGAAGAACTCTAATAATTATCATTATTTTCAAACAAAATGTTTCAATCATACTAACAACATATTTGAGTAAAAAGGTCATTTTTTCCAAATAATTTTCTCACACGTACCAAAGTTTGACTATTGAAAAATCATTTCAGCATTCCAATATTTTTCATTTAAAGGCTCTTAATTTAGTTAAGAATTTGATGAGAAAATGTTTATCAAAAGTGTTATGAGTCGATTCCTTGTGAGGTATATTTTACATAAGTATTAATCTAGTCGTCCACTGGCTGTGTTTTCAACCGAATTATGTTAGTCAGAAGTTGGACGAGTAGCTACGAACAATCCGGTATCATTGAAAGGTATTGAAGGTCATCCACTTTATCCAAAGTAATTCGTGCGTCTTCGGACGAAAACATCCAAAGTGCGAACTATCCCATATCACAGTTATTCTGACGAATTGTATTGCATAGTGCAAAGCTCAGGACGTATTCCACATGGATGTTGAGAAAGATATAATTTTAACATGGGGGAATTTTTACTCAGAGTAGTATTCCAGAGGTAATATATTCTGTACAAAAACAAAAGTATTTTTATTTGTACAATTCTTGTGAGCAAAGACATGTTTGAATTAATCTCTGATAACATATGCAGAACTGGTGCCTTTATTTTCACCTAGTGTACCAAATCTACTGTTTTTTGAATGTGTTTGTTGGAAAGTAGATAAGACTACTTGCTCTTCACCTTCTTTATTAATTATTATAATGTTATGCAACAAGCACATACACTTAACAATTTTATCGGCACAATCACTCATTCAGGCTTTACTTCAATTGCTTTTTTACAGTAGTTTCAATTTGCTATTAATAATGCCAAACGAACTTTCAACAACTTGTAGTGATCGAGACAGGCGGTCATGGAAAATTGTTTCTCTTGGTCCAAGTGTTGATACTGGGAAAGGTCTCATTAAGTAAGATTTCAGTGGATATGCTTCCTCACTCAAAATTACACTAGGTAGTGAAATATTTGTTCCTGGTAGTGAGTTTTGTTGTCCAACACCAAATGCTCATGTTTCAAGGTTTTTTGATATATTGGATTGAGAAAAAACACCACCATTACTTTCTTTGCAATAAGTTTTTACATCAATAGCAATAAACTTCTAATTTTGCCCTGCAACCGCTTGTAAAACGTTTAAACAATACGGTATGTAATTGCGATACATACTGCCTGAGTGCTATTGGTTTTTGTATGTGAATGTGTTTTCCATCTATACATCCACCACAATTTGGGGTATTCCACTTATTCAAAAATCCTTCATTTATAGACATAATGTCATCGTCTCTTGGAAATGGGATATGTACAGCATGAAATACATCTCAAATAGCCTTACATGTCTCTTGAACGTTTCTTCCAACTATAGTGTCTGAAATTCTAAATGACTATCCCAATGTCTTGAACAAGGAGCCTGTCGCCAAGTACCTACAAAATTAATTTATTTTAGATTATTAAATCTATATACTACTAATCAGTCTTAATATAAAGTAAATATTCTAAATCGGGTTGGACGGGAATGACATTTCAACTGCGGGATGGGAACGAAAAATGAGTTAAAAATAAATAATCATTTTATGATGTAAGTCTTGTTTTCTTATGAATAAAATTATACAAAGTTTACTATTGCAACTATTGTATAACTTACCTCAGAGTCACACTGAAATGTTTTTATGATGGAATAATTTCACTAAAATTTGAAAACTATATTAATGGTGGGCTGATGGCGTTTTAAATATATTCAAAAGTATCTTGATTCATTTGATTCACAATTATTTCCATAAATAAAATTGTGGGAAACTGATTCGCTCCTGATACATTTGTCTCCAGTGGACACACCACAGACGCGAAATCTGACGAGTTTATTTCTTCCAATTTCTGATGAATTAATTCTGACAAAAACGCAGCCAGTGGACGACTATCCTTAATGTGTGGATTAATTATGTTAATTAATGATATCATCTATACTAGGATTAGATTATTTGTTATAAGAATACCACCATTGATTAAACTAGTTTCAAAACTATAAGATAAACAATCATTGTATGTAAAAAAATGTGCATGTAAAAATCCTTACTAAACACTAATAGACGATTAAAGATTTCTTATCTGTTGGATTTAATGAATAAAAGGGAGGATTAAACAAAGCTTGAAAATTTACCAGAGAGCAATGCAAGTCCATTGAATATTTCTCAATGTGTAACATATCACAAAACAAAGAAGAAACTTCATTTGCTTAAAAACACATTTTAAAACACAAATTAAAGAAGCCCACTCTGCATAAAAATGACTTTATTTTGTGATATGTTGTCTATTCATTATTATTCTATTAACTTACATTATTTTCAGTAAGCATATAGGCGTCGTCCACTTATCCTCCTTCCTATGTATTAAAATAAATAGTAATCACATTCAACAAGTACATAGTGTCTGTAATTTTAATTGTATATATCCATTTCAATTTCTTACTTAGTTATAAATGTTTTCCACATAAAACTTTGAATGCCTAATTTGGTAAAATTGTGTTTTTCAGCATTCTCTATCATTAACTACTCATATCCTGCAGAAGGTAGTGACTGTACCAGTGGCGGTGCTTTCCTCAGCAGAAGGAGTCGCACTGCTTTCACTAACACTCAACTCATTGAACTGGAAAAAGAATTTCAGCTTGGTATGTACCTGTTCCGCCCTAGGCGAATCAACTTGGCGAAATCTTTGAACCTCACCGAGACTCAAATCAAAATATGGTTCCAAAATAGGAGGATGAAGCATAAGAAGGAGCAAAGTTTGAAGTAAGAAGAGACAATGAAGATTCAAACCATACGATATTAGAAAAATAGTTTTCACTCTGATTTGAACACTTATTTACAATAAACAAATCTTTTTCTAAATTTTTACAAGCTGGGCATTAGATTTATTTTTATTCATTTTATTTGTTCATTACTTGAAAAGGGTGTAAGTAGAGAGGATCTAATAAGAAGAGGGCAGCAGGGAGACTTGTCCTCTAGGTGTGTAAAAGACCTATGGAGAAGACAAGTGCCCTTTAAGTGTAAGTAAGTGTTGTACGAGGGAGGCGTATGTTGTACCCATTGTCACACATGCAGCAGAAACATGGACATTGAATGTAAGAGAGACTAGGAAAGTGGAGACCATGGGAATGACGTTTGTGAGGAGCATGCTAGATGTCACGATAATAAATAGGATATGAATCTTAAGTTATCCGTCAAAGAGTGGGATTACAGAAAGTACATTAGATAGTTGAGGAAACAAAATTGAGATGGTATGATCATATAATGAGGAGGAAAAAGGAGACGATGCCTAATAAAATTATAAAGATGAAGTATGTTGGGAAAATACCACAAGGGAGACCAAGGAAGAGATGGGAGGAGCAGATAACAGAAAGTGTGCAAGTGAAAAGAGAAGAATGAACGTAATTAAAGGAGCATTAAAAAAAACTGAAAAGGCCACTGGTTGGGTACAGTTAATGATAATGATGATTATGATTACTTGACAAATATTTCTTCATAGATCATGTCAATGTCTTCAACCACACAATTTTCCTTTCAAGGAAAGTGCATTAAATCAATTCGAAAACCTGTAAAAAAAGCCTTTCAACAGATTACAATGAAGTCACTATTTTAAGAAATATCAGCAATTATACCTTTTAATAAAGCAATTATTTTAATAGAAAACTACATATTATACAGGTTGTTAAAAAGGTGGTTCAAAAAATGGTGAATATTGTTAAAAATGTCTTTGTAATCATAGGCCTGCAAACTAACTCACACAGAGATGCAGGCAATTTTGTCTTAAGGTATTTTGTCTTAAGGTATTTTGTTGCTATTCATATTGTCTGACAACTATTTTCAACTTACTGTTGTAAATATGCTAAATCATTTATTGGAGAGACAAATACACTGAACTTTTATATTTAGAGTATCCCTCCCACACACAAAAAACGGCCATGGGATTAAGGGGAACAGGAAGGTCATGCGGAGGATAGGTCAAGGAGGCCCCAACCCCCAGTCCCTTTTGT
This sequence comes from Timema douglasi, assembly GCA_901482245.1. Lineage (NCBI taxonomy): Eukaryota > Metazoa > Arthropoda > Insecta > Phasmatodea > Timematidae > Timema > Timema douglasi. Next base: position 255,742 of record CABEEJ010000182.1, read on the forward strand.
TTATTTTGGCCAAAGAAGTATTTTGTAACAAAAACTACAAAAATACTTATCTTAACTTGTGTTCTCATCCACCAAACACCATAAGGCAAGGCTTTAGATTCCACCATAATTTGAATTAATCTTAATTTATAATTTTCATGTACTTAAATATTGTTATATTTTTACTAATAAAGTGAGGTGTCGACTAACCAAACTAAATGGAACAAAAAATTGTTTGGATTGTATTGTATAAAAATATAGTACACTCCATATAAAATCAATTATTTTACCAAGATTTATATTCATTATATAACCGGATTTAACATAATCACGAATTATTTTACACAAAAAGGATTAATTAAATCAGAATATAGTGGAAAACAATATAAAAATATATAGTATTGAAGTATATTTATTGCCCTACAATTTGTACTTACATGTGCAGAAGAATTATTTTTCTGCTCCCAGGTGTTTACATTCAAATGATTAACATTTTAGATAACTTGATGTTCAATTAATTGACAAACTAATATAACTATTTATTATTATAATTGGGTTTTATTTAATTTAATATTATTCTAGCATAATTAGTAATTAAATTGTATTATTTTAAAATGATGTGATTTTTGTTAAGAATGAAATTATACATAGTCCGTACTTTAATAATGTATCATCTTTTGAAAGTTAATACAGTTAACTGTTTTAAACACATAAATGTATTTATTATGTGCTTTGTATTACTTTAAGGAAAATTAAAATATATATTTTTGTAAGTATTCTAGTCGGAGTAAACTCCTACACACAAAGGTTTACTTCCAACAAGATGATTTACCATCCATTTACCCTGAAAGGTAGCTTACCTTGTTGGTTCTACTGTGATGTAACTTATAAGCTATGTTCATGGTGAAGTCATTCAATGTAAGACTGCTCCCTCTAAGGGTAAGTAGAGCGTATATCGGAAATGTGTTGATACTAAAGTCCTTCTGTTGGCCCATGACTATTGTCCATAATAAAGATTTACTAATAATAGTCCATATTAATTTGGTTACCATATACTAAGCAAACAAAAATGAAATATAATCTATGTACATTTACTTGTATAAAACTATATTTTTAAATTTAGTTTAAAAATCTTATAGCATACAAATTTATGCCAAATTTGGTATACAAATATCCCTCCTTTAAACAGCTTGGTTTCACAGTGGTTGTTTTTAAATCTTTGGTTCCCGGAATTTATCACCGCGTAAACCCCATTCATAAAAATTAAGAGGTCATCTCATCTCACAAAAAGGACCCAACTTAGATAGGTAATACAGATAAAACCATGATGTCACAATTTGGTATGATTTTCTGTTTTTAACTTCTCAAAACATTTAAATTAAGTCCAGTGAAACTGTAATATCATATTTTTTAAAATACAACATAATTGAAAAATAATTATATGAGATTTAAAAAAATTATTAACCAGTCAAGCATGACTTAATCTCTGTAGTGCAAAAGTTCAAGCCTGTAAATGCACTTCAAATTACTGATTGACGACTGATGATGTCATACACACTGCAACACCTTTCACAATTGAACAACTAAAAACACAGTACACACTAGAGAGTTTAAACTGATTACAATTTTGCTTCCGTTAAATGAAGAAAATGCAGAAAATAGCATTTTGATACATTTTTGCTTGAAATGAAATCTTTTATCCATCTTCATAGTTAATTGATCATGAGATGGATTTTGAAATCTTGTGAACCCCATTAATAGAATAAACATTTTTGAGTATTTGATTGAATTATATTTTTTTCCATATAGGCTTATTTATTAAGATTCTGCAAAGCCTATGTCAGTCATTTATATCCCATAACATTTTATACTATTTTCCTCAAAATTTTGCTTCTCTAAAGAAACATACATAATTCTTTATCCAATTCTAAAATTATTTCTTATCTTATCAAATTAGAATTAACAATTCACACTTATAATTTTTTTAATCATTCAATTTAGATGAAAAAAACACTAACTCATTCCAAAATTTGCTTTTGAGATTGTATGTTTAGCAATGAGGTGGCCCTTTGGCTAATTAATTTAAAAAATTTTGATATAGTATGTCATTTATATTATTTTTACCCTTGTAACTCATCATAATACAATCTAAAATATTTATAATTATAAATAAAAGATGGGACAGAAAAAATAGATAGGAACGAATAAAAGGGACTTGAATGATATGAAGAGGCATTTTACTAAGATGGCTTGGGTACAGGCTGGAAACAGTTGGTGATGATGATATAAACATAAACAAATTTAACTCTTGAAAATACTGCCACTGGAAAAGGAGCTATGAGTTGTTTTCTCAAGAAAATTAGTTGCTACCGCCGTCATTGTCGTCATCATTTATTGTTATTGTTGTTATTATTATTATTATTACTTTTAGGTGTTATGTATTATGACAGGTACATTCCGTTTGTCAGTGAACCTAGACTGCCAATATGTCATGTCCTCTGCCTCCTACTTAAGCGCCCAGAATTTTCTTATTTACTTCAAGTCATCCAATATTTAAACCTCCATCCTAAGCTCTGCTTTCCCTCAACACTGACTTCTATGAATTTGTGGAGAAGACACTTCTCTCTAGGAATCTATCTGATCCAGTTTTACCTATACCAACAATCACATCCAAAATGGTTTTCTTCTTGCCCACTATTTTTTTTCTAGGATTTCTTCATTTATCACTCTCTATGTCCGTCTTATATTCTCAAGTCTTCTTCAGCACAACATTTCAAAGCTTTCCAAGTATTTCTTTTTCCATCTTCCTTATATTCCAAGTCTCTGCGCCATACAGCGAGATGCTTCAAATGTAGCATTGCATCTGTGTCTTTTTCAGTTCCAGACTCAACTTGCCGATCAGCAGTAACCACTTCTTGTTGAAAGCTTCCTTAGTCATGGCGATTCTTGACCTAATTTCCTTGGTGTAGTAGGCATCCTTTCTCAGAAAACTTCCCAGTTACTTGAACTGTTCTTTATTTTCCAACTTCTGGTTTTCAATTTTGATTTTCAGTGACTCTTCATTTTTAAAATCCCCATCACTTTTGATTTCTCCCTGTTATCTTCATGCTATATCTTCTGGACCCGCCTCGGTGGCGTAGTTGGATAACGCACTTGTCGTGATGAGCTCGACCGCTGAGGACGGGGAGATCGAGGTTCAAATCTCGGTCGGGTGAACTGTTTTTTTTTTTTCCTAAATGGTTTTCCACTCCCCCTCCACGCAAATGCGGGTTCACTTCCTCTAATTCAACCTTCCCAATTCCTAATTCATTAGAATAATTAGTACTTAAAGCGTATAACCCGAACGGGTAGTAAGACGCGGTGCTAAATATTATTATTATTATTATATCTTCTGCCTATATAGAACTTCTGCTCCATAATTTCCTGCAACTCTTCTTTGATGCAATGCTAGATCATCTTTGTATTTTATTGTGTTAATGTCATATCCTCCTATCCTGAAATGTCCACGTACCTCCAGAGCTTTCCTGACCAGCCGCTCACCATACAAGTTGAACAGACTGGGTGATAAACAGCATCCCTGCCTCATTACTCTTCCTATCTTTACGCTGTCAGTGTTCTCTCCATCATTCATCCTCACCTTCACTCGCTGTCCCAAGTACAGTTTTGCAATCACTTGATGCTGATCTTCTTGATCCACCATACATTTTGTCATTCTAGGTTTTGTTCTATTGAGACTATTAAGGGGGGAGTTTGAAACATGTGGCACACCTTAAAAGAAGGGAAAACAATAATTGAAAGAAAAAAAAGTAATTAAAGAGATGGTACATAAGTAGGGACATATTAAAGAAATAATTCAAATCAATAACAATTACAGACTTGCAATTGATGTCCCTTTTATTTGGTCCTATCTCTCTGGCCTCAAAGAATGATTTATAAAATATGTGTAACATTAATATATTTTAATTTGGCAAACAACTACTAACAATTTATGTAAATATTCAGATAAATAAAATAAATACCCTTTAATTTTCCATTTTCATTTATAATAACGACGAAAACAATGCCAAAAATACTGATCATAAAATACTATTCTTGCCAGACATGATGAGTTTTAACCTGACATTTACTATCAAAGTTAAATTTCAGAATAATTAATAGGATTGTTTTGATCTCATTAGCAATTAGAAGTCTGAAACCACCAAATAAAGATCAAATATCATGTCTGGTATGGAATAAGCAATATTTCTGTGTATGGTTTTCAAATGTGCATCCAAGGGAAATTCTTTTTTCTATATAATATTTAAACAGTAACACAGCATCAGAAGTTTATGTTTTTCTATCATTATTGAGGACTCTTTCTTAAATTATGTAAAAAACTTTATCCATGAGAGATTTTTAATATTAGTCAGATGGTTAAAAAGTCTATCAAGAATTCAATATTTATCATAATTTTATATACTCAATAACTATAATCTGTAGATAATGGCATTAAAGGGTTAAACATATAATTATTTATCATAATGTAAGTTAATTTCTTCATATTGAGTGGTAAAGTCAAACAGTTGTTAAAATGATTATTTAGAAATGGCAGCAATGACCGAATTTTGTAATTTGCTTAATCCACATATTAATCACAGTCCACAAGTATGTGATTAATATTATCACCACACAATGGATACACAAGCATAGAAAACAATTTCTATGGTCTTATTTTATACACATATACAAATAATATTAATAATATTTCATTTGGAAAAGGCTTCTTATTTAGCTCTTAACCATCCCAATATAGATGTAAACTAAAATTCTCAAATTTTGTTTGGTTTTTAAACCATACCTGGTCATTTTTTTATTTTGTTTATGTTTAAAAAAAATGTCATTCACAGCTTTGGCTGCAAAAGAAACAAAATAGTCAATAATATAAAATAAAATTTTATAAAAAAACAACTTTTTCCAGTATTGTAAAAAATCAACTAGCCAATTTAGTTGAAGTAAAACAATTTCCAAATTTTAGATTCTTAATACAATCAGATGGTTGATTTTTTGGTGTTTAGTAAAATTAACTAGGTTAAATTCTTACTATATTTAAACTACCCAAGAAAAATTCTTATTTCAAATAAATGCTCATATAACTACTGTATTAGTTTTAATAATTCTATTAATCTATGTAGAAAAAAAATTGTGTGAAATTAAAATAAAAAATTACTATATTTTATTCATGGTTGCCTTTTATGCTTTGTTTATTAAGATCACAAATGCCATTAACAAATTAAAGGTGGGGTATGATATAACTTACCCCTCATTTTCAGAAATACTTGTTTCACAACATCTAATCTTAATTCTAAATGGTCAATTTTTCTATTCTCGCGTACAGGTTATTTATTATTTTAATAGTGTCATCCTTTCATTGCATAACATTCACAAATTATAAGTAAATGAATATTATATTAGTCCACTCTGGTAGTCATGGCTTTGCAAATAAATGAGAAGTGTGTGTTTATACTAGGTAAGGCCCTTTAATAGACTGGTCCAATGGTTTCCTAATGGATTGCTTGAGAACACCATGCCACCCACTGCTTCATTTGATTGGTTTATTGAATCATGTGACAATTATAGTGTATACACTTACAGCATACCCATAAGTTTTGTTTAAGTAATGAGGTTTGTGAACCAATTATTAGTCCATATTTTATGATAGTATACTAGAGTGTATAGTCAACTATAGTACAACCACGCAAGAATCCGAAGTAGGACCGATGTTGCTGTAAGCTGAAACATTACTTTAATATATTTGTGTACGCATATTCGTTGTGATGCAAATGGTTTATTCTGATTGAATTCTTTTAGCGATATACTTCATCCATAAATTTATATAATTGTTTACCCATGCATTGGGATTTGTTATTTTTATGAATTTTGGCTCTCCCCTTTAAATACATTTTGAGCAATTTGAGAAAAAATATTATCAATTTACGATTAATGCCTAATTCCTAAGACTTATTCAAGTAAGAGAAGAGCTGAATATTTTGAATTTTCAAAATCAAATTGTTCTGAAATCCTACACAACAGATGGAAACTTTTGAAATCTAGTGATAAAAAAATGTTTCCTTTCTTAAAAAAGTATAGTTTACAAGGTACAATATTATTTTGGTTCTTTTTATCAACGCAAAGCACATTTTTTAACACAAACATCTTCAGATCAAAATACAGTGCTTACTGATGCCCACTTTAAATATTGTTTATGAGCAAGAATATCACTACTTTATTTTTACTTTTTTTAGCACCGCGTCTTACTACCCATTCAGGTTACACGCCTATCATCCTACTCTTCAACAATAATAAATTGGCTAATGAACTGCAGCACTTGTATTTGTCGTGATTTAATTAATAGCTTTGTACACTGTACACATAAAAATATCTGTTTTTATCTAACATTAACATAAAATAAGTCATTTTTAGTTCTATTTGTTGAAAATATATATTCATATTAGAAAATAAATTTTAAGTTTCCGCACCACTCTTCTAAATTATTGAATGTGCCTCTTGTTGTATAGTAGCTTGTTACTCCTGTTCCAGTCATTCTAAAAGGAACTCACAACATCAAAGATTAAGGTTTGACGGTTCTGGCTTATTTGGAACTATTTACATAAACTAATAAAATTAATGTTAACTCTCAATTAAATGTGTGAAAGTTACCCAGTTTATGGCCTATCTGTTCAAACATATAATAGTATTTTTTCATTCTGATTTTTCTGCAATGTGGGAACTATATTTAAAAATTACAATGTTCTAAATGGTCTCTGCTGATATTGTAATCTGATGCATGAGCAACACACTTTAGGGGGTATAGCCTAGTGCTGACTGGAGGCGGGGTTGGCCAAAAGATGTAAGTATACACCTGCAGACCAGATACATCACACGCTTTGTATGTATGTATGTATGTTTGTTTGTAAATACAAAAAGAGATATCTAGCTTATAGCACTACTTAAAAAAATTACTTTTAAGGAAGTGTTAATTTGGAATGTAATGTGAGATTAATAAATATCACTATTTAGGTTTTTCGAATATCTCATCTTCTCCCTTTCCTTAACCTAGATAATTGAAAGTTTACTGTGTTTGCAAAGGTTGATGAATTTCTAAGAACATCTACCAAAATTATTTGTTTTGTGTTGATATATATTTCTTTTTAGATGCAGAACACTTTTTGGGTCGACAAGTATATTCCTCACTACATTTCAGCATGGAAGAACCCTCGATTGTAAATTACAGATGGAATTGCAAGAATTGTGGCAAAGTTTATCAGTGGAAGAAAACTCTTTTGAGGCACATGAGACTTGAATGTGGTAAAGAACCACAGTTCCAATGTCCATATTGTTATAAAAGAATGACACAGAGCTCAAACTTGAAGACACACATTCGCATGATACATCCAGATCATTTTGGAAAACTTCACTTGCCTTAGGAGCTTTTAATGCTCTGGGCATCATTCAAGACAATAATCTGTGTTATAATATTTTATAATGGTAAATTAATGTTATATTCTATAATTAAAGTACCTGAATACCCTGACAAAGAAATAACAGCTAAAGTGGCAATTTTTTATTTGTGTGAGCCAAATATTTATAGGGGTGGATAGGATCTTGAACGCTCAGTAAAAGGTCAAGGATATATTCATTCTTAAGTCGGGGCGGGATCAAATACTTTCCGTAAAGTTTTGGGTGGGAAACAAAGAGTACTTCTTTGTATTCGAGCAGTTATTGCTGGGCCATCACTGTTAATCTCGTTTGTAGTTGAAGACAGTTGTCTTCTTTGTCCTGAAGGAAACTTAAGGGGAGAAGAAGTGTATTTTAAAGCTTGTTGAGAGAGATGCATGGTGTGAGGGATGTGACCCATATGCTGTCAATCAACAGTTATTTGTTAGGTTACACAAGTGAGAGAGATTGAAAGATTTAGAGAAGAACAGAGATATACCTACTCTACCATCTTTTAGGGCCTTGAAAATACGGGTAAAGGAAGTGGCTTGCCTAGCTCAACCATTTATGAGTGATCAGCCTGGCTCTTGTAGCGAGCCATACTTTGTGTTGAAATTGAAGATGGGGATTAAAGGGTTCTTAAATTAAGTACCAAAGGGGCGTTAAACCTAGAGAACAAATAAGGGATCTCAAACATAAATAGCATTTAAGAGGTTTCATACATAAGCGATTTTTTTTGTGATTGACATGGTATTGATCTTTATGGCAGGAGGGCTTTTGCCCTAAATAGCTTGATATCAACCAACGAGCTGAAAATTGTGTGCCGTTTTCATAACAGCATTCATTACTCCTTATGTTGGATTCAAACGAGTAGTTCTTCATATTTAAAGGGTATTAATAGTTATTTATAAATTAAACTAGACAGTAATTAGTAGCTAGAAATATATTGGTATGCTGTGTAAATATTAGGCAAGCCAAAATAAGCACCAATCAAAGAATATTAAATAGTTCATTTTCTGTCAAGTTTGAGTACATTTAAGTTAAAATAAATGAATCAACCAGTTGTTATATTTACCCTACCCCAACCACCATTTTTGTTTACGAGAAACAACTCTTAATTTGTTTTCGCATTCCACCTTGGTCAGAACCACTTGGTCAATAACACTCGATACCAAGGCATAACCAAGTTAAACGTAAAAACTCGCCTATAGAAAAAAATTCAAGGGGTTTCAAATATAGAAAAGATTTAAGCGGTATAAAACCTAGAAAGCATTTAAGGCATTTTAAACCCAGGTAATATTTAAGGGGTATCAAACCGAGAGAACATTTATGGGGTTTCAAACCCAGAGAACATTTAATGGGTAGCAAATTTATATAACATTTTAGGGTATTCAAATCTAAAGAACATTTAAGAGACATCAAACCATAAGAACATTTATTGAATTTCTAACCTAGATAATCATCAAGATGTTTTAAAACTAAAGAACATCTTGTTTCAAACCTAAAATAAACCTTTAAGTGGTGTTAAACTAGAAAACCTTTAAGAGGTGTTAAAATAAATAACATTCCATAGAACATTTTAGAGGTGTGAAAAATTATATTCTTTAGTGGTTGTTTGTTGCACTCTAAAGTCCATTCATCGTAGGAATTGTTTTCTGAAAGGCCTTTTTCTCAACCAGAAATATATATTATATATTAGGATATTGGTAGGAAAAAAGACTTTTCGGAGAGTAATTCCTACTGTGAATGGAGTATACCTATAGTTAAATATAGGAACAGTTTTAAAAGTAGTTTTATAACTAAAATAATTTTCATCCAAAATGTAATAAAATTAACTAGATATTCAATTTGTATTGCTCGATTTTCATTTAAATTTTGCTATTTGATTCGATAAAAAATGCTATTCTCACACCACTACTAGATAACATTATGCAGTTTCAAACTTAGATAACATTTGAGAGGTGTAAACATTATGTTTTGGGGTATTTTTTCACTGTGAAAATAATTAAATATTTAACACTATTTTTAAAATAAATTGACAAACAAAAGTTGTTTTCATCAAAACTGTAATAAAATCAATTATTTGATTTGAATTATTTTACATTAGTTCAAAAATTTGGCTTCTATATTTTATCTTTGAAGAACATGAAATTTAGTAATGAAACAACTTCTAAATATAATAACAGAATTCAATGTGAAACAGATTTTGAAATTTGAAGTTTAATACAAAGTCCAAAGATCAACTGGTATAAAAGATATAAAAACCCTCCATTGAGTAAAAACTCCAAATTTCAAAATCTGTTCTATATTGAATTCTATTATTATATCTATATTTTATATTACATCTTTCGATTCACTTCTATATTTTAAATTCCATTTGCACACAACCTTTCCTATTATTATGTTTTTATAGTATCTTATTATTTGTATTATCCTTAGTAATGTTATAGCTTCTATAAGTCTTAACATATTTGTTCGAAAATCAATATATATATATATTTAATCTAAAATTATTCTAAAGCATAATTTTTATAATTTCCTGTCCTGATCCCAATATTTTGACTCATTCCCCATCCCATTTCCATCCTTCAATAAATATGTAATAATCATCAATCCCTAAATATTAATAATTTTTTGTTAAGATTTTCTCTCTCTTTGTTGATAAATATTTAATCATTATGAAATTATAATAAATAAATTGCACAATTTGCTTTCTGCAAAACAATAACGCTTAGGATGTGCTGAGTTTTGCTTCTTTGCATATTCATCATACTTATTTAATGGGAGTTGCATTTAAAAGTGGAGAGCTCCTTTAACAATGAAAAACAAATGTCCAGCTAGATAACAAGAGCTTTGAAGAGTAGTGAAATCAGCCATTACTAGATTCAGAACATAACCCATACAATGTGTATAAATCAGTGAAGAATTTTTAGTTTTCATGTTGCCTGCTCTGTCAAATAGACAAGTTACAACATTTGAAATCAGAACAAACAATTTTTGAATTCATCAATTCATGAATTATTTCACCCTGGATTTATCAGTAACTACTAATTGCAGGAATATTTGGTAATCTTTTCATTAATCATACAGTGCACTCGTAGATAGATCCATCATTGTAACATATTGCATACCTTCTACCATCAAGATATAAATGACAGATTTCTGAAGATTTTTCAAAAGTGCATATTGTGGACGGCCACAGCCCCATGCACCCTGAATATTTCTTACACATGTGTATCAATGAGACATGCTTTTTTTTTACCAGCTTATAAATGGGGACTTAGCTTTTATCTCTTGAATAGTGTGACAATTTGTCATGATTCTAGAGATGTTACTCTATGTGAACATACAAAAAAAAAACCATGCCAAACTGTACAAAAACTAATATGCTTTATGTATCACGGATCGTCTTTGAAGGTCTTTTGGACTATTATGAATTGTGATTTCTTATTAACTGTTCTGGTCAAGTTATATGATCCATATGATATAGCATGAACAAAAATATATTTCAATATCATGAACTGCCTCCTCCAAGTATTTTATGTTTTTGTAAACAATCAATCAATTAGAGAAACTAGTACATATTATCTATTTATATACTATTATATCAGCATAGTATTCCTTTCTGAAAATATTAAATAAAACCTTGACAATCTTTACTCAGGATTGTAACATAATAACTCGAAATAAGGTAAAAGATTAATAGAGCTTGTGGCCAAAATTAAATTCACTTAGATGAAAATAAGAAAAAATAGCTGTATCTAATGATTCATTATAATAATTATTGATTTTTTTACTAGACATAATCTTATATTTGTACAATGGTAAAAGTAAACAATATTGATTTAATTTAACATGACAGTAAAATTGGAAAAGTATTATGGAATATTTAAACAGTCATAACAAACACTTATTATTTGTTCATTGTTTTTCAAGTAAATAAATTAAATTGCTTGATCTCAGTTTTTTTTATAACATTTTGGTAAGAAATATTTTGTTCCTTGAAAAATTACACTATTGTTACTATTTTTATGGTGGAACTTTCTTTTTACATGTGTGGAGAGAAAAAAAAGGGAACATTAACATAAATTGTATACAACTAAATTTGTGGGACTATAATCTTAGTAAGTACTATATGTAAGTTTTATTGAGTGTTTATAAAATACTAAAATGGTTTTCTTATATATTTAAATAAGTAAATATACTAAAATGTACTTATTGTATAATTATATCTTTTTGTAGATCTCTGGTTCAAGCAAGTACAACTATTTAAATCATCATACAGCAGTTTGGATAGTACCTCAATTTCTAGCTCTAGATGGATTTGTAATAAATGTGGCAAAACTTACCAGTGGAAGAAAAATCTTTCAAGACACATTAAACATGAATGTGGCAAGGATCCACAGTTCCAATGCTCTTACTGTGGAAAAAAGATGTCACAGAGCTCAAACTTGAAGACTCATATCAGAATGATACATTCAAGTGTTCTTAATTTTGACAACATTTCTTGATCTTAATTTGGTTTTCCCCAAGAAAACTGTGTTTAATACTGACAACTCAGATAAAATAGTTGATTCCTTGTAGTTTTTGTTTCTTAACTTGTTAATCTCTTAACACAAAGAACAACTACATTTTTTTTGGGTAATGTTTATTATAAGAAGACAAGTTAATTTAATTAGTACATTTATTGTATGTTTTACAATGTGCTAAATATTGTCATATGTTGGAAATATAAGAAAAAATTAATGTTAAGTCATTTCAAACTGTTTGGTTGTGAAAAAGTGAATTTAAAATAGTAGAGCTAATAACATATGGCCTGTCTATAAAAAAATACATAGCATAGTTTATTAAACCAATTAATTGAAAATACAATATTTTAAGTTGTTCAGTTTCAAAACATAAATACTTTTTAGTTTATGAATTTATTAATTTACAGCTTAGATAAAAATTGAATAAAAATAATACTAAATGTTTGTAAATGCAACACTTTTATATTTCACTATATGACTGTTTGACCTAAATACTTAAAAAAACATGTTATGTGACAATGTCATTATTCATGCATTAGCATGTGCTGTCTATCTTGCATTCTGAAATTCATTTTACATATAACAAATATAGCACAAAATCATGTATGATAATAATTACAAAAAAAAAATGAAAATATATTTTTGTCTTATTTATTCAATAGATTATTATTTTAAAATCATGAAAAGTAGGTTTGGTAAAATTATATTGTGTGATCTATTTTCAGAGTTTTATCACACAAAAAAATGTTTATTAGACTTTTATTGAAGTAGTATCATCAACGGTTTCTAGCCTATGGTCAGGTCAATCTTCTCTCCTTCCTTGCACACTTGCTGCTATCTGCTCTTCCAATCTCTTTCTTAGTCTCCCTTGCAGTCATTTTCATACATACTTTTTGAACTATTTCTTGATTAAATGAACTATAATGTTTTCACCTTGAACCCTAACATATATTTGCAATTAAATTATTGAAAGTAATAAGGCTTATTATGTTCTCCTGATATACTATTTTAATCTTAGTAGTCAAGAATTTCCAGGCAGGGGCATTCGATAGTCCTGTTAATGAAAGTTCAAGCTATTCTTTAAGTTTGTTTTCTAGAATTTATCCCTGGTCTCTTTATTGTTTATTGTGTATTTTCTATTGAACACCATTTTTAAATCTAAAGGAAAACTAGGAGAAATATATATAGTCTCATTTTATAAACCATTTAAAAGAAAATGTGCTGAGCTAAATTCTGATTGGTGGATCCTTCCCTGAAAGTTGAAACTCTAGCATGGGAGGCACAGCATTTCTAACACTCAGAAAATGCTTGGGTGCAACATTCCCTCTGTGATTGGACAACAATTTTATCTGTAGTAGCGTGCGGAGATGACGAATGCACTCTGTATGTAAACAGAGGTTTTATCTGCGGTTTGGTGCAGAGCTGTGAGATGGACTCAACATGTAAATAGTGGGTTTATGATTTACTACTATAATATTATATGGTATAATAAATGGGTTTGATTAATAAATCAAAATTAAATAATCTGAGATCTATTTAATATGATTTTAATTTATATGTAGAACACCCACATAACTGGCTCCCAAACTTAATATAAGATAATAAATCAATGCCTAATAAATGACACATAGGTGCAGATAATATTTAAATTCACTTATTCAGCCCTTGGTGGCACAGAGCTACAAACTATTGTTGTCGCAATTTTTGTTGAAATGGGTGAAAAGGTAAATTATGTATTTGTGGATCTTGAATTTTTATATTCCTTTTCCTCACCATAGGGGAATTAACATTTATAGTTTAACAAATGGCATTCAAACTATAATTACAAGTTAGGCAGATGTACGTGAGGTATTAATACATATTGCTAATTTTGGGCCCTTCCAAAATAAATGCTTATTATTTTATTGATTGTTCCAGTTTGAAATGTAGTACAGGTTCATTTAGTCAACCATATTTCTTAGACTAATAAAAATGAAAATACTTTGGAAAATATTCACTTTATATTATTTTGCTATTGATGTTTGACTTGAGAGGAAATGATTAGACTTTTAATGACATATTTGTATGTATTTCATGGTTAAATTTGTAATGTCCTATTTATAAAGCAAATTGCTATTATTCTACAACTTTTCTTGCAATTTTTTTTTTATTTTCTTGCACACAGAGTATGGACATTTTTGGAAAGAATTTCTGAATAAATTTGGTCATTCATATTTAAGGGTTCTGATTGTATTTGATTATGTTCCATTAACCATTTGACTAGTAGTTATTTGGACATTGCTATAGTTAGTATGTTTTTTAAATTTATTTACCTATGTATACTATGAAGTATGAACCTGAAAAAATATTAATAAAAACAAATAATGAATTTTATTATTTCTAATAAATATTAGAAAAGATCACAAAATGTGCAATTAATATTCTTCAATAAAAATATGTGATATCTGATTATAAAAGTTTTTTTCTTTTGTTTTAGATGCAATGTTTTTGGAGATACAACCATTAAAATCATCAGGTTACATTTTGAAAAATTCATTGATAACAAGTGATTCTAAATGGAATTGTATGAAATGTGGCAAATTTTACCGGTGGAAGCGGAATCTTTTGAGGCATATTAGACATGAATGTGGTAAGGATCCACAATTTCAGTGCCCATTTTGTAACAAAAAGATGACGCAAAGCTCAAGTTTGAAGACACACATCCGAATGCAACATCAAGAATTAGCTTATTTAATTAATAATACAGGACCTTAAGTTTTTATTTTTCTATTATTTTTAATGGTTTGTGAATATTTAAGGTCAAATCAAGATATAATTAACAATGGATGTAAAAATGAATTTAATATTATTGTTAAAAGAACTTAAAATAAATAATAGATAATTTTCTTTATTTCTTGGATCTCGCCGATACTATCATGGCCACTAAGCTAAAAGTATATTGGGATGTCCTGACTAAGAATACATATACATATTGCTAAGTGAGCAGAACATAACTCTGCGGGATTATATTTTCTGTGGAGGAAGGCTGGATGAGATGATATCGGGATGGTCACCTACAGTAACAATTATTTGTTATTTGAAACTCTTACCAAGATGATTACATGGAGAAAATATGAGACTAGGACATAACTTTCTGTACTCAGACAGAATGACACCGAGATATGTATGGAAGACTTAGTTTGATGCTCTGTGTGAATGACGAGTAGTCAGACAAAGTAATAAATGAGTTGATTAGGCCAGTCAAGTGAAAGTCACAAAGTACATTAACAAGCTATTATGTTTTTATAACAGAATAAAAACCTAGTTCTCAACACACAAAGCTCAACAATTGTGTTGGATAAATTAGGACTTTATTGTAATATCGCGAGACAAAGAAGTGAATATGTTATATAACAACTACAAAACAAATGAAGTTTTACCATGATGTTCCCTTGGACACTTTTCCTAGTTGCAGTCTGAAGAAGTGTGTGTGTATATATATTCATATATATATACATTCTGACGCGATTAAGGTTCCACCTACTCAGGCCAGAGGTAGTGGTGGTGGGGGTGGTAGAATGTCCACAAGTTTAGTGAATTATAAAAAGAGTTTTAAGTAAATAGTAACACGCTTGTATTCACCCTAATGTAAACAAACCGTTAATTATACATTAAGGGCACATATATATATACACACACACACACACATAGTTATTTAAGTAAGTTAGTTAAGGGCAAAAAAATATGTATGTATATATATATTTTTTTTTTTGTGTGCCCTTAACAAAATATAATTAACTGTTTGTTTAATACTAGCGTCTTACTTACTACCCATACTTAAAACCCTTTTTATAATTCACTAAACTTGTGGATATTCTACCACCACCACAATGCCAATGAGCAGAAGACCTATTATGTCCAGAGTGGGTAATATCCCACTCTGGCCATAATAGGTGGAACCTTATTTACGTCAGAATGTTTGGGCCAAGATGCACATTTTGCGAAAGGTGGCAGCAATGGGTTTAAATAACTAAACATGTTTGCAAAAATGCTATAACTTTCTAGTCATATAATTATTTTGACTTTATCACCAACTTTTCTCATACTCTGTGATTGTTTGGGAATAGCAGAAATAAAAAGGAATGCAAGTTAAAAATAAATAAAAAATCTAAGAATGTTTGGAAAAATTGTAAATTAGGTATTGGGTTTTATAATTTTTTTTCTGTAGGTACATTATCAAGAATTTATATTTTTCTCAGCCGATTCTAATTATTTTGGTTAAAATAATAAGCTTTTATATGAGCTCATAAAACTTATATGTTTAAACACTTTTGATAAGATAAAAAACTGTACATTAAGAACATTATTTAAAAAAAGGCCTTTATTTTATTTGCTCTATGCACATTGAATAAACATCTTATTACCTTTTTTTGTCTAGTCCTATTATTCTACTTCCAACTTCCAATTTATTCCCTCTATACGCTGTTTCCTATTTAATTCATTACTATCCAATTTATTAGGAGTGAGGCAGAAGTGGACAGTCAATATTAATTTTCAAAAAAATTATTTCAGGTATAAACAATTGAACAAACACTAGAAACAACCAATTGATAACAAGCTCTATGCTGGTGAACTTGAGTTTTCACACAGGATGTTGAGGTCAGATTTATCCTTGGCCATGTTGTGTTTTAATGCCTATATCTTGATTGCATTCTGCCCTCCCTTTGGTCGACTAAGAGTCATTGTCAAATATTATAGCTCTTTTAAGGTATAAGATATGGATTGAGGCATAGGAACAAAAACAATATGGCTTTTACAATAAAAAGAAGAAGAAAGTTCAGGCTTCACATTGCTCCCTCTTGAAGAAAATCAATAACCTCTCAAATACACTCTTTGTTTACCCTGTGAGGTAGTAGTTTTATCTTGACCAATTAGCGTTTGGCCTATCATATTAACCTCACCAAAGTATAATCTGTCAAGTTAAAATTTTAACTGAAAATACAGTCGCGAACAACTTAATTCACCTATATTTCATTTCTCACATCTCTTACTGGCATGATTAAAATATTTGATTTCATACAAATCTGACCTTGACTTCTAATGGATTAACTGTTTTTTTCACAATTCATGTTTAGGCGTAGATTATAATTGTGAAATATGGGTCATATGACCTGGGGGCCATACAATAATATATTTTGTATTAACCCCTGACAAAAATTCTGTATATTGGATTTACAGCGCAAGATGGTATTAGCTAGGCTAAAAAACATTTGTTGAGCTATTTTAATGGGGAATTTGGTGTACTGTTTGTTTTTCATTCACACTGTAATTTATCATATACCTGTATTAAAGCTTAACACAATTCAGGGACATATCTAAAATATGTAAACTGAATTAACATCTACAATCCTTGTGTTTAGAAGTAATTCAGCTATTTTTATATGTCCTCTTGTCTGTATGTGAATCTTGGTTTTGGATGGAAATCGAATTCTACATCTGGGTTTATGTGTTTGTGTGTGAGTGTGCATAATTACATGTGTGAATAGATTTACATAATCCTTCACTTTTACATACTCTATGGCATTAGGAAATTCATTGACGCACTCACAAAAGTATGTCACCTATCTCACTCTTGAGCTAGTTCTATCCAGTCCACCCCATTGTACCTTATCTCTTTCAGGTCCATTCTAACATTATCCTCCCATCTACGTCTAGGTCTTCCCATTGGGTTTGTCAGTCAATACCTTGAACAAGGTTCTAGAATCTCCCAACCCAACACCTTAATTTTTATTTTGTCATATAAGTTAAGAGACAACATTTCACACCCGTGAAGAGCAACCAGTAAAGTTATTGTTTTGAATATTCCGATTTTTTACATTCCTGGTCAGCAGGTGAAATGACAACTAACTGACCAAGTAATAACACACATTACTTGACTGTATTCTTAATCTCTAATTGAATATTGTTATTGCTAGTTAAAGTAACTTCTAAATTCTCATCCCCATTCTGTGTTTTCTGTGTGATCATATATTTAGTGTTTTCAGCTTTCACTTCTAAATCTATTTCCTTACTAACCTCTGGTAAAATTTCTGCAACAGCTTCCCTACTAATGCCCAATAAACCTAAATCATCTTTGTGTCCTAATAGATTCATTATACTGTTAAGGTGGAATGAAAGGGGACGCGAGAAAAGGCCTGTATTTTTTAAGTTTTTATGGCAAAACTTTTTTTTCCCCCAAAATTAAATAAAATATTACTCCAGTACAAACATAGAGTTAAATTTTCTTCAAATGTTGAAATTAATAGTTGTTGAATTTCTGTAACGAACACGGTGGAATTAGATAAGAAACTTTTTAAACGAAGAGAATAAGCTGTCATTAAATTTGAAGACATCCTTGACATATATTCAAGAAATTTTGAGGTCACCATGCAAAAAAATTAAATTCAATATTTCTACTGGAGTAATATTTTATTTTTTTTGACTTAAAAAAAGTTTTGATTTAAAACCAGCAAAATCCCTGTCCTTTTCTTGTGTCCCCTTCTAGCTCACCTTAAATGTCAATCTTTCCCTACTCTTTAGCATTACCCTAATAGCATACTTTAAGTTTAGATTAAAAAGTTATGCGTTTCGAAAGTCTCCGATAAGTGACATCCAACCCATACCCTGATACACGCATCAGTCAAACACTTCTATTAGCTAGACAAGTTTTTTGGGTATCCCAAACTTGATTAAAATTTCACATGATTTATATATTTTAACTAAATCATAAAAACTTAGGCCTTTTTAAAATCTATATATAATTGATGAACCTTCATGTTGGTTTCCCACTTTTTTTCTAATATCTGCCAAATAGTAAAAATATGATCTCTTGTTGATCTATTTCGTCAAAATCCACACTGATAACACTCAATTATTTCCTTTCCATATGGTGTCAATCTAATTGAACTTATTTTAGGTAAAGTTTTATAGCATTTTGGTAGTAGTGATATACCTTAGATGACTTTAAATTCATTACACTCAGTTTAATTCCCTTTTTGAAAATGGGCGTTACTATAATTTCCTTCCATTCTTGTGATAATACCTCATGATTCCATTTGAAACAAAGCAATTTATGAATTTCTATTACTAACTTTTTACCACCTACCTTTATTAACTCTGCTGGAATTGAATCTGTACCTGGAGACTTGCGATTCTTTAACTTTCTAATAGCTTCCTTGACTTCATTAATACTTTGATCTGAGACTAGTGGTTCAGAAGTATAGATTTTGACACCCTCACCCAATTTGGATCCTTCATGAACATCCAAACTATGCATGAAGTGTTTGTTCCATCATCTCAAAACTTCACTCATATCTGCCATCAGGCTACTATTCTCATCTTTCACTAAAGTGGCCCTAGCCTGATAAATTTTCCTATATTCTTAAATAACCAAATAAAGTTCCCTGGTATTCTTACTTTTGATATTCTATCCTATCTTGCTAACAATACCCTTTAAATACTCTCTCTTTTTGTTTATGTATAAGGCACTCTCCTTTCTTTTTTGCATTGCTAAATGTTTTTGAGCTCAATGCAATAGAACTTTTAAAGCATTGTAATTTTGCTTACTTTCTCTATTAATTTTGAACAGTCATGGCTTCCTCCATCTCTTTTTGCAAAGACCTATATGACTCTTTGATGCATTTTTAATATCATTCCTGACAGTTTCCCACTGTTTCTCTGTATGCCTGTTTTACTCATCCTTTGATCACTATAGGGCAGCAAACCTATTTAAAATTTCAATTTTATATATACTCCTACTCACCATCTGTCACTTTTTCAACATCATAGCTTTCTGACTTGCTCGCGGGATTTCCCCCCCTTTTTTTAATGACAGACGTTGCCTTGGATAATCACATGTGCAAAAAAGAACTTTAATACTAATCTTGTTTCGTTTCATATTCAACTGTATTTTACCACCAAACTTTGTTACAACTAAAACTAACTTGAAATATTTTACAAAAATCCAACAATGAAACAGCTTGAACAAAAAGAAACTATCATTAAATCTATGTCAAATTAATTTTAACTACCTCTACAATTATTATTTGATTTGAATATGTGAGCTATGCCTCTTTGAATGATACCATTGCAAATAGTAAAGTCATCCTTTTATTATTACAAAAACATTCATAGTAATACATAAATGATGAAACCCGTCCATAATTTGAAATATTTTTTTGGTATTGCTTCTATGATACACGATTAACTTTTATGTGAAGATAATTGGTAGAAATAAGCTAAGAATCACTGAAAAACTTATAATTATGGCTTTTCTTATAAATATAAGACCTTATCCATTACTTTCCCATTACTACATGCAACACACACACTGACCTTGGTTAAAAAATCTTGATACTCTAAATAATTCAACATTAAAAGCAGATTTTTATAGGACCTATTTTTTTTCAACCAACTTTTGCCAATAATGTTTCTCAATTTGAAAACTAACCCATCATGTACAGACGAGTTTCAAACACAAAATCAACAATCTAATAAAAAAATTCATTTGCATACCGATACTTGAAATTATTTTCATAATTTGTTCTTAATTTTTAACATATTGTAATGCTCTGTTTCTTAAGTTGCTTCTAGTAATATCAGGGTTCATACGGTCCTTGAAAGACCTGGAATTTAATGTGTCTCTGTTCGAGGCCTGGAAAAGTCCTTAAATTGCTTTGGGCCTTGAAAAGTCCTGGAATTTCCAAGTTTCAATATTTATTTTTGAAATGGTTGTGAAGACTGTGATCTAAAAATCACTGGGGTGGTAAATATCTAGTCCATCCTCTTTGATCAAGCGTTAGCTCCTGTTTACTTTACTCCCCGCTGCTCTTCCTGCTGATTTTGTTTAATTTGTTATCGCGTCATCAGCTCAGAGATAGTTGCACCCATGGGATTGGATCTCTATAGAGGAAACAGTGTTAACTTCTCTGACAAATGCATTGCATAATGTTGATGAAATACAATGTTATTTTCTTTAATTTCCTTTATTTAAAGATCTCAATTCATGTGCATTCGCTTTTTTTTTGTAACTTGCATTAAAACTGTCTTTTGTAATAATTCTTTTAGAATATCTGACTACCTATTAACACTTTGAGTATTTAAAGTTACAGTTTTACATTAAATTGCCCACCGATAGCTAGTAGCTCATCTCCCCTCCACCTTAGCTACCATATATACTGAATCTAGAATGACTGCACTAACCAATAAATCAAGGAGAGTGAAGTAAGTGACAACAAAGTTTAATTACTATTTTTATAGTCCTCCATGTTAATTAAATTCAGTGAAAAGTTGTTGTTTTTCATCTATTTAAAATTTGATGTGGTTTATAGTTTTTTTTATTGGCATGTTTAGCTTTAGGCATTACGAGAAATAACAGTTTTAGTCCTTAAGAAGTCATTGAAAAGTCCTTAAATTAATGTTTCATATGTCTTTAAGAACCCTGTATTAAGTTATTCCATTTCCTGGCATAATGTTACATCCTGTCTTGAGCCAACGAGTGTGACCTTTCATCTTGTTCTCATATTGTATATACTAAAATCTGCAAGTACCAGATTAATGTGGGGATTGACATTCGATAACCAACGAGTCTAAGGAGAGCTAGCAAAATCACTGTCTGGTGGCTTCGTCGCTTAGCTCTAACCGGGCCCCTCAATCCGCAGCCCGGGCTCCTTGAGGTTATCACACGCTCACTCGCTCATTTCAGATTGTCTGATGTATCTATTGTATTGTAGACTAGTATTTTCACTTAATTAAATAGAATTCTTTGTATTCTGCCTTGTAATTCACAAGCCTTATCCTCCCACGCCCTACTCATTCCATCAGAGTAAGTAACCCCATATGCTCAGGGGTAGGTATCCAGAGTCACATAAGTCACTAAAACCCCCCAAATCCACAGTAGCCCGTAGTTAGATTGAACCCCATCGGCCGCTGTGTGAAACGGGAGGGCTTTACAATGTGTTAAATGTTTAGTCAAATTGTTAAAATAAGAAATTATATTCTAGGTATTTCCATCATTTTAAGAAAAATTCTTTATCTAACCACTTTTTTCAATCTTGTAATATGTAATATTATATTTTCAATCATTTAGTGTTGTTTTATGAATGCCAATCAATCCTTGATCAATCATTCTAAAATCTAAGTTCAAATATTGATTTTATTTACAGGTACTGATGTGTATTTGAATACAGTTCATCACTCATCACACTTTTCGACGACCAAATGGAATTTTCTTAAACAAGATAATTTACAATTCCAAGTAGAAAACAATCTGTCTACCAAGAGATCTCTACAAAAGAACCCCTCAGACTTCATTCATCAAAATAGTAATGTTCAATCTCAAAAAACTTCAATCATTCAACATTTTTCTCCAGATTGTTTCCCTTGTGAAAAATGTGGCAAACTCTATAAATGGAGAACAAACCTACTCCGGCATGTGAGACTCGAATGTGGTAAAGAACCACAGTTCCAATGTCCGATATGCTTCAAAAGATTTAATAGAAATGACTCACTCAGTTTTCATATTAAATCCGTCCACCAAATTATTGATAACAACAACATCTAGCTACTCTGTTATAAATAATTTACATGTCATATTTACTTAAAATTATAAGTATTGTTTTAAATTGTTTAGTAAGTAATGTATATATTATATTGTATGAGAATCAGTTATTAGGCATCAATTGTAATCATCATCATCATCATCATCAACTGTTTCCAGCCTGTGGCCAGATCCGTTTAGTAATATGCCTCCATCCCCCTCTCACCTTCCAGCACTCTCTTCCACTCTCCTCCACACACTTGCTGCTATCTGTTCCTCCCATCTCTTCCTTGGTCTCCCTTCCGGTCTCTTCATATCTATTAATCTTCTTGGAATCCTCTCTCCTTCCATCCTCATTATGTGTCCATATCATCTCATCCTAGTTCACACAACTATCTCATGTACACCCTGTATCCCATATCTTGACCTTACATCTTACTTAACTCCTAATCCTATCTTTTTTGTTGACAGCTAGGTTGCTCCTCAAAATATTCACACCCATGGTCTCCATTTTCCTCATCTCTCCTTTCTCTTCTTTCCTAAGTTCAAGTTTCCGCTACATAAGTAACTTTGCGTATGAAGTAAGCCGTGTACAACACCTCCTTACACTTCATGGGCACTTCTCTTTTCCATAGTAGGTCTCTTCTCTGCTGCCCCATTTTACCTCAATCACATCAACTGTATTCTGGTACATTATGATCACCACAAGTGGATACATTATGAGAAATATACCTGTTGAACCATAATTTGGATCTACCATCCAAAATAAGAGGGTTCAAAACTTCAAAAAAGAAAAAAAATAGAAAATAAGAACAATTGAAAGAGTGGGCTGGGTGAGTGAACTGGTTATACCCGCTGGGTAAGCTAAATGACACCCAGCGCACGCAATTTGGGATAGATGTGGGCAAGTGCTCACGGCCGTCCTCAGCGATCGATAAACACAGCCCAGAAGTATACCCTTATTGTGATTACTTCACAAGAATCAATTCAACTTAAAATAACCGAAGGATGATACTAGTATAAAGAGAAGGAACGAATATCACCGCCAATAGTAATTTATTATAATTACCCAAAAAAGGTTGGCAACAATGGATACAAGTATATTAACAGTTATACAAAATGCAACTTCTTTATAACATTTTCTTTTGGCGTCTTCATACCACTAGCGCTAGCTTTAAGAGCAACCTTCATCTCTCGCTACAAGAAATAACAATTAGGCATGAAGGCTAATACCCTATTATAATCTCAACCTAAGAATTAAACGTTAACATCAACAATTACTAACACCTAGTCAATATGCATTATTTATATCATTTTACCAGCCCCGAAAGAATGGGGAAGATATACAATTAAACCCTAGCTTATTTGTGTGAGCTGAGGCAAATATTAGATAACAACTTTGCTTTTAATTGGCCAACAACTCCCATTAGTCCTCATAACTCGGTTGCTATGGCAACTTCCCATCTAAACATATCACGCGCTGAAGGCGCCCAGCTATATATGTTCGGAGGTGAACATCCATATATTAACCTTACTAAAACTATCCTAACACAGTAAAAATTACATATAAACCTAGCAAGGTTTTATTAAGTTAAAGTCAACAGGCGATGTTGACGAATGACATAATTTATAATATATTTTAGTCTAATGCCAAATTTACCTATCTTTGATAAACAATTAAACAGAGTAAGGTTTTAAGGAACGAGTCCATTCAAATTAAAGCGCTAAACCTAACATGATAAATAGAGATAAAAATAGGAAACCACTAACTATAACTAATACACAATTTAAATTTGATACGCCCAAAATATAAAGTCCAAAGTGTCAGGCATCCCAACCCATTTATCTTTAACATTAATACGACGGTAAAATAGTAAACCATACACAAAAATATCCCAATAGTTAGAGAAAAGTCTCAAGTCCAGATATGTTATGCATTCAGCCAAGAGTAAAGTTTTTGTTTATACGCAGACATAGCTTGAAATGTCAATTAAAGCAAGTTTAAAACTTTTAAGATATTTCCAAGTAATACTAATCGAAGTGCCTAAAAGGAATTTTGAAAAGTCAGACATTTAACCCAAAAGGAATTTAGCTTACATTGTAGTTCGTCGCCATCACCAATTCAAGCGACCTTCACCGCCAGCCCAAGAGTGGCTCACAATTCACAGGGTTGATCTTTTATACGCACAAAACACAGCTTGCATCACATGGTGAGTAGGGGGGGCCAAAGAACGTAGATAGGGTGGAGAAGCTTCTAGAGTCCACTCGTAGCCAGTAGATTCTCGCTCGTAAACTCGGTGGAGTGTTACTTCTTTTCTTCTTATGGTCTTTGGACGAGTAGAATTGGCGTGAAGTTTTTTAGCGGGCACGCCTCAGTATTCGAAGGAAGGTCGTGATGTTCGGATGTGTGATGATAGGTGGCTGCAGTGTTTACCTGGGAATGGCCGTGGACGTCTTGGTAGAATTGGGTAAGTTTGCAGTATATTGTAATATTAGCTAGCGGCTAATGTTACACTGTATTATTTATTATTTAATACCATCATTATAGTTCTAAATTGTTTTAGAAAGTAACACATATTTTATGATTTATTAAAGTAATCAATCAGGTCACAACTATATTTAATGTAATATTAACAACAAACACAAACATGCAGACCTATAGAAGAAGAATACAAAATAAGGAAATAATAGTTTTGTGAATATAAATATATTCTTATTATTCATTTTTTCTTCTTCTGTGGAGCACACATGTAGGTTGGTTACGCTTCAACAATCTTCTCTCAGGGTGCAGTCAATTAGTTGGATAATTTGGCCTTCTGGTCCTACTTTCTTATAGGCTGACCAGATTCGATGACCTCTATGACAGCGGTTGCTCCTATAAGAAAGCATTGCTCCAACTTGTATGTAAATATGACCACATGCCATCGTGCCATTGCCTAAAGTCTGCTCTTACATCACAGAGCAATACATAGCAATGCTGAGATGTATGTAATTTCTTGAAGGACCTACTATATTTAGTGACATTTAATTATGCACACATAATACTTAAGACACAAATACTCTTTGATATCAGATGTAAAAAAAATATTAATTTTTTATATTATCATGGAATATTTTTTTGGAAATCATGTTTTAATCTTTTTCTTTGTTCAATTTATATTTAGTTTTTTTTTAAGATATCAAGTGTAAAACCAATTTATTGATGTTTAAAATTTGTTTTAAAAATATTTACTTTACATGTTAATGTGATTAGACTACAGTATTTGCAAGAATAAAAATGCAATGATTGTAAATGTGTGTATTTTTAGTTTTAGAATATGTCAAATAAATAAAAAATTCAAATTGTAGGACTGTTTTGACGGCAAATTTGAGATTAAATAGTAGATATTTATTATTGTAAAACCGCAAAAATGTTTTTATAAACGAATGTGTAAATAAAATTATTCTTCCAGAACATCACAAACACAATACATATATAATCTTTTTAATTCACAAACTTTATCTAATTTTATTAAAATAGTTTGATTTATTGTAAGCCTACAATCAGCTTTTAATATGTATTAATAATAGAAAACTATTTATGTTTCATGGTTGCTGTAAAGTTCCTAAAATAATTCCATTCATTTTGGCAACTTCAAAGCCAATAAGAGGAGTTAAAGCCCCCACATACTATATAAGCAGCCCCACATTGGCAGCTATAGTTGAGAGTATAGTCCAAGCGAGGAAAGAGAAGTCTAGCTTGAAAAGCTCTGACCCTAACGAAGTATAATAAGTTGAAATTGACTCTGCTGTTATGACTAGCTATTGATAATACATTATTTTAAGGAATATTAATAATAATTTTATATTGATTTATATTTGTTCATCTTGTATATTTATTTTTCTTGAAAAAAATGACAAATAAAACTTTTCATCCATTTCTTATTAATCTTATTTTTACTATTCTTATTTGTATTGTTGAAAACTTTTTTTTACCAAACATCTATTGACAATTCATCTTGTGATTTGTTACTGTAATAAATAAACAGGTCTGAATTCCATCAAAGGTTAGTAATTCTTAAAAAAACTTTGTTTATTTTTGATATTGTTTTTTGTACATATCCCTTGTTCCAATAAAGTGTTGTTGGGTCTTTTGTGATCAATTAAATATCCAATACTATTATATATTTTTCTTTATATATTTTGTTACAGATTGGAATCAGCGTGGGAATCACAAATATTCTCATGGATATAAAGACTCAAAATATAATACTTTTGATGATTCATTGCATTGTGTAAATGGTTATCAGTGTCCAAATTGTGGTAACATATACAAAAACCGTAAGACATTAATACAGCATATAAACCATGATTGTGGCCAAGAGTTAAACTTTGGGTGTTTATTATGTGATTACAGATCAAAAAGAAAAACAAATTTAATCAGACACGTTTACGCTAGACACCACACTAATTTTCAGTAAATTCACAATATTCTACTCTCTTTTAATGTTTCCTGGACCAGGAGCCAACCCTATTTTCAACAATGCTAATTATTTGACCAGACATTTAAAAAACTTACAAAGTGAATGAGAAGAAAATTTAAATTTTTAACTATGATATTAAACTAAAATAGTTAAAATTGTTGTCTTATAAACATTGTAACAAAATCACAAATGTAATGCTAAAATTCAAATACAAATATTTACCATCGGTTTCAATCATTCCATATTGTTTTATTTCCCCTGAGGTCTACCGAGTTCAAATGCTTGGTCCATGTTCCTCTTTATGTTCATGCAATTTGTGACTCGAGCTCTCAAGCTCACTTAATATTAATCATTTTGATTTTATGTTGACCTAGATTTTGATATTAGTGTTCTAGCACAGCTTAATTGATTTTATAATTGTTCATCAAGTGTAAGCTTTTATTTCAAACTGATGGAAGCTTATCTACTTCCCTTCAAATTAATTATTACCATGCCTTTTTCTCTTTCTTCCACTTCAAGTCCCACACTTTGTTCTCCTTCTGACAAGAGAAGGAAGACCAAACCTGTTTTAATAAAAAAAAAGATTTTTTTTTACTACTTTGGCCTCTATACATTTAAATTATTTGTGCTATGCTAAAGAAACATCCTTATTTTATTTGTTTTTACTTTCTCATGACACTTCAAATAGAGGAAGTATTACATACGTCATAAAAATTAAATTCCAGATTTTTATGAGCACTAGAACCCAAAAAAGTTGTTTCCGCGATACCTTCTGTTCCATCTCAGCCTAGAGAAAAAAAAACATTTTATTGTTTGGGCTAAAACTTAGTATCTAGGGTTTTTGGAGCTATCTAACCCTAAAATTAAGGGCAGTTTAGTTAAAAAATTGATTCTATAGAAACCGCTTAGACAATTTTTATTTAAGGTTTGTATCTAGACACTGTTTAACATTTCACACAAAATGGTGGAGTTCATTTTTCCAATAAAATGACCTAGAGGGTACTTTACATAAGCAGACACCTACAATTCTAATCACATTCCCGCCAGTCTTTGAAATACAAAACAAATTATCATTGCAAAGTTGAAATGTTATTAAAAATAAAAACCTCTTATATGAAATATATGTTTATGAAACCCCTGGCACAGATTTATCTGATTACCAAACCCTTCCTTCACCTCTTACAAGACATCTTGTGAATGTGAGGAATGCCAGGCCTCCACCATGGTTCAGATTCCACGTTAAACTGTAGGTCCTTCATTTCATCTCGCAATCACCCTACCATTACACATTAGCGTAAGTGCGTATAACCCGAACGGTTAGTAAGACGCGGTGTTAATAATAATTTATGAAACCAATCTTTTTAAGCTGTAAGTAAATATATTTTCCATGGCGATTTGGAAAATGGGGAGTTGATTGTTACGTTACTCTCTTTGGTTAACAGTTTTTTTTGTGTGTTTTTTTAATTTCTCAATACGTTTATGCAACAGTGTATATTATTTTACTTATTCTCTTTGGTGTAATGTGATTCTCTATGTTCCATTATGTTTCTTCAACAATGTATATTATTTTGTTTCACATATCTTACGAGTTCTAAGTAAATGCCTCTATTTTTAAGTAAAGAATTGAGAAAGTCTTGTGTGATCACTTTATTATTTATTTAATCAAATGGTCAAAGCAAAAAAGACTAATTTATTTTCTTGGTTAAAAGTGTCTAAGAGAATTATTTAGCAGACAGACATTTCATAGAATGAGACATGTAAACACACATTTTAAATACATAATTACCTAAAAACCCGCTTCAGTAGCCTTATGGTCTAACAGCGTTCATTTCGCAGTAGACTAGATTGCTAGATTGCTAGATGACGGGTAGATCGAGGTTTGAATCTCGGTCGAGTGTACTGAGGGCACATCCTTTTGCTAGTTACAATATAAAGTTGATCTCTCAGTTGAATAAACATTTTTTATATTTCAAAAAGTTCTTAGTTCATATTAATATATGCACTAGATGATGTGTTCTTTAACTCTCCCTTTTTAAATGCTTAAAATCTCATATTTCTACAACTAAACCTTCCATTTAAGGTTTCATATCATTTGTAATTTTCATTAATGCTGACACCACCTACTTAACCTATCATTGAACCACAGCTATTGGCAACTAAATAATTATATTTAAATTGTAGGACATGGTTATGTAACAGCAAGCTTCGGACCTCTATCTTACTCTGTATAAAGATATAAAACAAAATATCATATTTCTTATTGTAAATGTTATGTTGCCATTTCTATTGATTTTTGGTTTTGTTACTTTAACAACCAAGTGTTTATCCTTTTTTGTTTAGTGTCCATGTTTTAGTCATGTTGAAATAAACTGGCAAAAAGTAATAATCAATACCTCACGTTTTACTATAAGTTAACTAATGTTCCATTCATATTTTAACAAACACGAGAGTAATCTGTGTAAAATACAACATAAATAAATAAAAAACTCAAGATTGGCATTTATACAGCATCTCATACGAGAAGTCATCATAAATGCCTACCTCGAGTTTCCATTGACTGTGGTTCAATGATAGCTCAAATGTAGTTAATGAATCTACATGTCCGTAACAGACTCTGTCTTGAACGATGAGTGAATAAGTACCTTGAGAATGGGACTATCCCTAGATAGCTCAGTGTTAGAGAAGTGGCACACCAAGACAAATGTCCCTAGTTAGATTCCCATGCCCAGGTTTCATTTTTTGACTATATTATATATATTTTAAAACTTTACTACAGTTCATAATTGATATCTGTACTCATGATAATGTCTATTTATTATCAAAATTGTGCTTACAACTTGACATTCAATAGGTATACATTTGGACCCATTAAAGAGGGACCCTTAAAATTTCCAAATGTAAAAAAGTATAGAAAAATAGCGTTGATATGTAGTTGAGGAGGAGGGGGATTGGGGGTGGATTATTATGCCCTCTCTACCCCCCACCAAAAACTACTTGGCTTATTTATTGTCGAAACCATATAAAAATAAAGATACAATAAAAAATTTATAAATATTATTGTAGCCACTATTATTATTTTTATGTATATTATTGTTTTTAAGACTCTTAGAGCAAGCTAAGGGTGATTAAAAATCAAGATACATGCTATTAGAGACGTCAGAACCCATTGTAACACACTTGATTTCACATCACACTAGGACTAAGTAACTCTGAAGTGACAGGTTCAAAATGGCAAAGTTAGCATATATTGTTAATCAATGCATTGAGTCAGTACTTTAGCGGTCTTGACCACAGAGTGGAATCAATGATAAGAGTACAATGATTTTCAAACCATTTTGATTAACAATTACTAATAACATTAAAAGTTATTACAAACTTTAAATTCTATGAAATTCATATTTGAAAACTATAATTAGCTACTTTATATATAGCATGTGTGATATTTGCCACCTAATAAATATTTTCATAATGATTATGTATTGAAGTATTAACTTGGTGATGCACCTCTTTGTCGCATGGGATAGTATGGTCTTATATAATAACTCACAGCCTCTGGCCAATCCAAGATTGAACCCCCACAACAGCTAGGTCTCTGATTAAGTCCATTATTAATTTTCCCTGGGGACCATTATATGATTCCTCATGCTGAAAATCTGAATGGAACTATTTTCTTGATATATGTTTGGAAAATAGAGGATGATGATGTGATGGTGAATAGGTCAGGGTGGTAGGGTCACTTTGGTGTTTATGGTTGAAACTGGTTAAATATCTATTGTCCAGTGGTTTGGCTTGGCATCTAATAACAGTTTCGCAGTCGCTTCTTTTATGTTACAGGTAGGATATGGCAATGGATTTTGACCAAACTGTGGCCAAAAAAAGGCTGGTCGTACATAGGTGAGTATAGAAGTGTGACTTACTTGACAGTTATATCTACACTATCTTGGCCCTTAGAACTAACTAAAAGTGACAGGGTAAAGCTGTTTAATCCTCTTAGTAGGTTGGTGGTAATTCGTGTTGTGGTATCAATGTTGTTTTGAGTCAGTACATAGTCCCCCAAAATATTCTCTCTACAATGAGTTAATATGAACATATATCAGCTAACTAAATGTTCCTAATTTAGTGATTTCATTATAGTTGACTAACAACCAAAAGACTTCCATTACGTTTCCCAATATTGAATCTACAATGAATTAAATACATTTTACAAATTGCCACTTCCCAGGCCTTTTATATTTGGTAGATTGCCAAAACATTATTTTAAAACTGTCACCCCCCAAAATATTAGATTTGAAGAGTAAAATTTATTTTAGATTGATTATATTTGATTATATTTCCTATCAGAGCCCATTCCCAATATCCCAATAGAATGTCCTCTAGTGACTAGTCCACTTCCATTTATACTGACACGCAGAAGGATCGACTAGAACCAGTGACAGGGAAGATTAGGGACCTCATTTGCAGAGGATGCAGAGTCAGCACACACCTCATACACTATCCATATATGT
Organism: Timema douglasi; assembly: GCA_901482245.1. Lineage (NCBI taxonomy): Eukaryota > Metazoa > Arthropoda > Insecta > Phasmatodea > Timematidae > Timema > Timema douglasi. The sequence goes on from CABEEJ010000182.1 coordinate 287,246, forward strand.
AGTGTGTCTGCGCTTATGTAGATCATTACAGTCGATAGTAGAGCTTCTTACAGGTTTGAGAAGGCTGAATTGTCCCATCAATCAATCGTAGAAGGTTAGAGAAAGCTGGCGCATGCTGAGTTTTTTGGGTTGAACTGTACATTAACTCAGGCGAATCAATTCTTTTTGTCACAATGAGATAGTAATGGGGTGTGGGAGAAGGTTGGCAGCTTTAGGTGAGTAGAAATCAACTCATTTGTATGGTGTTTTATTATGCTACAGACTGTCACTTGTTACTTGATCCTATGTTGGTCTGTTGAACTAATGCTAAGTATACTAAATGTAGTGGTTACACTGTTAATACTTCATTGACAATGGTTGACTAGGTTTCACAGGTGTATGAAAAGAAAAACCCATAATCCCAAATTTGAGCAGCAAAATTCTGAATGTAGCAGGAGACACAATCGGCTTATGTATTGGACTAAACATTATGGTTGGACCTAAAGAGAGAGGACATTAGGAAAGAGGTGGCTTATCAATTAATTCCTTGGGTGTAGTGATGATGTTTGTTTAGCAATAGACTGAAGATGGGCTATGTATTTGTCTCCTTGAACATGTTGAAGTATGTGGCCGTGATATTTTATTACATTTATGAATTTAATTTTAATAAACAAATTTGTATCTGTTACAATAAAATAACACATTATTTAACAACTTTGAGACCCTCATAAATATTTTAATTCAGATTAAATTAGTAACTAAACCTTTAAAACAACCATTTCATTATTTAATTTGGTAAAGACTTGGTAGTGGTATTTATGGATATGTAGAAGGAATATGATAGTGTGGATATAAATAAAGTTTGGAAAGTGATGGAGGAGGCCGATATGGAAAAAGGAGTTTTATGAGAATGAAAAGAATGTACGAGGATAACAGGAGTGGTGTTAAGGCGGAGAGTGTGAGGACAAAGTGGTTAAATATACAAAAGGGAGTGAAGCGGGGAACTGCCCGCTCACCACTACTATCTGTAATGATAATCGAAATGGTCATGAATAAGGTTACAGGAAATCTCTGAAAGGAAAGAATGAAAGCAACGATCTTTGCTGATGACTTAATGTAATGTTGGGGGAGGTGTACAGAATGTAAAATATCTTGTAAGCATGATTGAGGTGAAGGACAGAAGTAGAGGTAATCTAATGAGAAGATGACAGCGGAGAGAGTTGTTCTATAGGTGTGGAAGAAACCTGCTATATAGAATAAAAGTGCCTTTGATGTTTAAGGAAGTGTTGGGCAAGGCATACTTTGTACCCATTGTCACATATGCAGCAGAAACATGGGCATTGAATGTAAGAGAAGCTAAAAAAAAAGTATAGGCCATGGTAATTATGTTTGAGGAGCATGTTAGTGGTCACGAGGAGAAACAAGATTAGGAATGAAGCTATCCGAGAGAGAGTGGGGGTACAGAGAGTAAATGAGATAGTAGAGGAAGCAACACTGAGGTGATAGAGGCATGTAATGAGGATGAAAAAGGAGAGGATGAAAAAAAAATTGCAAGAGAGGCCAAGAAAGAGATGGGAGGAGAGGATAACATAAATTGTTCAAGTAAGAAGAGAAGAATGATGGAAGGATAGAGGAAGTTGGGGAAATTTTACAAAACTGAACCGGCCACAGGCTGGAAACAATTGATGATGATTATTTCATTAAGTCTCCCAAGGCCTCTTGTGAATAATATATGTTTACTTCAATTATTCATTTCAAAAATAAATTAAATTAAGTTTTATATTATTGTGTGACACTCTAAAAAGAGAGAAAGAATTAAAATTAATCAATTTGTTGGTAGGAAAATAAATAATTATAACATTTTCATCACTATATTCTGAATATATATCAGTAATATCTTTGTTTATATTAGTTAAATGAGATTAAAAGTAATTTTAGCTTTCAAGAATAGGTAAGTGAAAGTTTGCTGACTATTTTACAAACAACATTTATTTTTATCGTAAATTGGTAACTTTATAGCATTACTCTAAAGATTATGTTTTAATTTAATTCTAATTGTTAGTTTATTATTTTTTTCACTTTATATTTTTAAATATACATTCACTACAGGTCACTCAGATAACACTGAACTAGACAAACATTTGAGCTCTGATTTCAACATTTTATGGTTAGACCTATTGTATTTATTTGAACATGACTGTTACTATTTTTATGATATATATATATAAATAAATTCAAAACTTATAATATTGGCAATATATCTATTTTAATGTAATAATTTATCTTATATTAATTATTTTCATTATAAATATCTTAACATTACCTACTATATCTACTTATTTTTTTGTAATTTTGCAATTTGTAATTTACAATTTAAACTTGTAAACATAATTATTTTATGAAACCGATTTGTCGCTATTTTCTAATTTGTCCTGTATGTTTTTGTTTCAGATTTAAACAACCTTTGGAGCTCACAGCAATTCATCTGGTCTTCTATAGTAAAACAGGAACGTGTCAGTAAGAGGAACCTTTCTAAGGATAACAACTGTACAATGGCGTCCTTTGAGTGTCCAGATTGTGGCAACTATTACCGTAATAAAGGGACATTAACTCGCCACATTAAGTTTGAATGCGGCAAAAAACCACAATTTTGCTGTCCACATTGCATATATGAGACAAAACACAAGAGTAGTCTGTTGAGACACATGGTGGCCAGACATGTACAGACAGGGCATGAAGCAAATACCTCTAATAATTTTTAACATAAATGAGGGATAAATAATGTGTTTGGGTGGTAATTTTTAGACCATTACTTTAAGTAATTTAATCCAGAAAATCAAATAACTTAATATGACGTGTCTTGTACATGTTAGATATGAATCAATGAAACTAAATAATTGACAAACAATTTTTTTGAATTGTTTCGTTGTCCAATTCATTATACTCAATGATTACTAGTGTGTTGAGCTTCTGTCATGATCATATAACGCTGTAATCAAGCCCATCTAATTTGTGTTTGCATGTCAACAACAAAATTATAAATAATACCAGTAATACTCTAAATATATTGGTACAGATTACAAACAAGTTAAACTTCTGTGTACATTTTAGGGGCCAACAATTTGCCCACACAAATTATTTACTTTTAATTCCCTCCATTCCCTTCTATCCCCACTAACCTCCACAACAAGCCCATAGCCCCTTCCTCTTCTTTCTTCTCCAGCCCCATCGCTAAATCTCATCCCCCCCCCCCCACTTAAAAATATTCATAAACTTTTTTATATGTTATACCATACTCAAAATCTATGAACATTTTAAATTCAATTTTCAGTGTTTTAGCAATATTTTATGTAATATTGGAATGAGTAATTTTGATAAAGAACAAAAAAAAATCCTTATCAGTCTTATAGTTATATTGTTATTAATTTTTATTAAAATAAATATTATTTGTGTAAGAAAAATTGATTGAAATAAATAAGCCATACATTTTAATTGATTTCCATTAATTAATTGTGTATGCATTCACTATCATGTTTGTAAACTTTATTGTGCTCATTGCTCATTGCTTATTGCTCATTGATTAAGTAGAATTTTTTTGCATAGTTTTAATTTTATACTATTTTTTTTTTTTTAACTTCGCGTAGATTATTTTTCAATTGGCAGTATTCATATTTTTTAGTTGAAATAATTTAATATCAACATTTTCTTTTAAATAAGTAGATTTCAACTGCTCTTTATTACAAAACACTAATACATCCTTTTTTTTTTAATCGATGGGACCTGGATAAGTTTATAATAAGGTGTTTGTCTTGTCTGATTTTGGTTGCCAATAGCAGTGAGTTTAGGTTCAAATCCTACCTGAATTGTTTCCCACCCAACTCACAGAAATGTTGGTACATTATTCCTTTTCATATCTATACTATTAGTGTAAATATTTGGATAGATATAAGTGCTGCACTAGATTTTTTATTATAATTATGAATATTGACTGTTTTAATGTGTAAGAACAGTACATTCTCCTTACAACTAGCAATTGAAACTGTAGTAATTATTTAATTATCTGAAAATACATATATACACAAACACTTTGATGTTATAAATGGATAATTTTAAATTTCTTGGCATCTGAAAGCAGCCCAATGAATCTTACGTCATTCTTAAATTTCAGTCTTTTTTCAACTCTTTACAGTTTTCAAATGCAAATTGTTTACCATTACTTTTACTGTAAAATTCACTTTAGTCATATACTAGCCGAGTCTAGATGTATGTGCTTTAGTGAAACTTTGTATTTGCTATGGTTTTTTGGAAGTGCTCAAATAAATAAACAAATCTACCAGCGGGGCACCTGTCATATTAATTTGTTTAGCTTGCACCCTCCACCCCCCATCCAGCCCCACACGCACACTCTCAATCTCTCTCTCTCTCTCTATATATATATATATATATATGTGTGTGTGTGTGTATATTTTATGAATACAAATTATAAATATATATTTATGCCTAAGCTAGCAACAGTTAGGACACATTATCAATATGATGTTAATGATAGTATACATACCGTCTTGGGAGGGATACTGTGGATGCCCTTGAAGGAGTTCTTTGTGAGATGTCGTCAGGTAACTGCCAATATGTACTGGCTATTTACTTGGACACATCAAGCACCTTTGATGGTGCATGTTAGCCTGGAGTACTTGGGAAGTTAAGAACTGGATGTCCCAGGAACTTTTATCAAGTAATAATAGACTACTTTAGGAGGCACAAGTGCGGACTGTACCTTGAGATGCTTACCCAGGGTTGCCCTCAGGGATTTTTACTGGGCCCTGTACTATGGTTGTTGATATTTGATGACTTCCTGATGCCTCGCATATGTTTATTACACACTTCTGATAGTCAAGGCTGATAGAAGGAGAGAATTAGAAGTTAAGGCAGAGCACGCACTGGAGAATGTCATGAATTGGGGTTTCGAGACGCGCCTAACTTTCTCTAGGCAAAATACAATGATTAGCTTGTTAAGGGGTAGATTGTCCAGTATGAGACACTTGTCTGTGAGGGTGAGTGGTGAGCCTATTAGTTGCATGAGACATCATAAATATTTGGGTGTTGTCCTAGATGAAGGCCTCATGTTTGATGAACATTTTAGAACCATATCTATTAATGACAGAAAACTAGTGAATCTGTTGCATAATATAATATGAAATTGATAGGATTATCAGCTTCTTGTGGGTATATAATCTTTTTAAATAAAACACTCAGAGACAAGTTTATTTGAAGTTTGTTATCTACTGAAATGCAGACAAAACTATTAGCAGAGGAAAATTGAGCTATTTTCAAGTCTAAGGAAATAGCCATGCTAATGGGAGATGCTACAATCAATTTTAAACAAATGCATTCTAACCCTACTTCTGAATTTCATTTGGTGACACCAAGACAGTAAAATAAGTAAGAGGTGGAACACAAAACGGATGCTCAAGGGAAAACAGAATGGGTGTTTACGTTGTTTAGGCGATCACTTAGCACCAAATTGCCCTTATATAGCATACAAATGCAAAAAAATCTAGTGGAGTGGGACATTTAGCTAGGGAATGTAAATCTAAGTTTTCAACATCATTCACATAAAAAACAATGGTACATTGATTAGAAGAATAGAACTATGAAACAAGTAGTTTGTACAAATTTTTGAAAAGGGGCATTGCAAACTACCTGGCATATAATGGCAACAAAAATAGTGGAATTAAAAAACCGATTAACTCTGTATCATTTGCTTGGGTAGGAGCTTACTGCAGAACTGAAAATTGGAGTTGTCCCGATAGCAATGAGGGGTTGTGTCAGTTTGTTCAGATGTTACAAACATAGAGAAATTCCCTCAAGTACCACTTAACAATAGTGATTTAAAATTCACACATAATCGGGACTGAGGTAATAAATGTTAGGGGAATTTACAATAGAAGTAAAATACAAGGGTTTTGGTTATCAATGAACGCTGTAAAAAGTGAAGGAAAAAAGTTGCCAAGGTTCATGGGGTGTAACTGGATACAATCATTAAGGATCCCCTCCAAATGGATTGTGACACCGTTTCCACCCCACAAGAAGTTATATAGCACCAAGCATGTAAGTCAGAGACTTTTCCCTATAGCCTACCCAAGAGACAATCAGCAAACAGAACGTCGGACCAACCTGTTACCACGAAAGGGACAAATAATCCATCACAAGTAGTCCTATAATCCCACATGTGACCTTACCCTCTGAGCGGAGCCATGTTTACGATCACACTCAGTGAGCATTCCAAGACTACCAACCTCTGTTAGTTGGTGATCCAGTCTTCACTGGGTAGCTTGGGAAACCCCTCTACCTCCCTCCACTGCTGTTTCTGACCCTTGGCAGGAAGAGTTGGCCATCAAGCGAGATTGGAATTTAATTTTTTAGAATTTCTTATTATCAGGTCAATATACCTACGCCCAAGAAGGGAAATAATTTTACAAGACAGACAGAACTTATTAAAACAAAATTTCCTTCCTAATCTTTTTCATCTATCTTTTGGGGAAATAAAATAATGAGTTCTGCCTATGTGGGGACTTCAAGTTCTCAGGAGAGAATGCAGAGATTTGTACTGATCATTACCCATTACCACTCCCAGAAGATATTTTCATTGGGCTTTCAAGGAGGAAATATTTTACAAAATTGGATTTGTCAGATGAATATCGACAATTGAAAGTAGCAGAAAGTTCGCAACATGTATTGACCCTGAATACGATTAAGGGATTGTATTGACTAACACAATTATAGTTTGGTAATTGTAATGCAGGAGCATTGTTTCAACAAACAACAGAGAGGATATTATGCTCTATGGATAAGCAGAATTGTTATTTGGATGACATAATTATTGTCCGCTGCACCATGAAAGAAATTATGGTTAAAATGGAACATGTTTTGAGGTAAATGAGAAGATATGTGATTTTTTTAAAGCAAAACTTGATTTATTTAGGATATCAAATTGATAGTGATGGCATTCATCTAACCAATGAAAAATCTAAGGCGATCAAGGATTTCCCACGACAACATAACATTACACAGTTGAGCCATTACCAAGAAATATAGAATCTATACACGGGGGCTAAGATGGCCATTTTGTGTACTTCATACAATGTTAAGCAGCTCCACGTTACTGAAGTACAAACATGACTATAACTCGTAAACAAGCTCAAATGGGACACTTGTTTTTATGAACTTTTTAAATTGTTTTGTGTCTTATGTCCAGTGGCGCAGGAACTAGGGGGTACGGGGGTAAATTTTACCCCCCCAAGAAAAAGAGGGGGGTAAAAAGTATCATTTTTACCCCTCCGCTCTCAAACAAATATAATAAAACTTTTAGATACTAGAAAGATCTTGTTGAGGCAAGATACACAGTTCACTCTAAGGTAACATAATAAAATTAAAATATAATCCTGTTTCGAGTGGTTTTATTGCGAGTCCTGACCTATCGTAGGTACTGCTTAGTGCTTTGGACAGCAATCACCAGTCTCCACCACGCCCTTCTGCTAGGTGTGACAGTGCTGCTATGTTACTTTACAAGTCCACTTGTGACTTGTGCCAAAGTCTTGGAGGGGGAGGGGTTGAGCCAGAAGAGAGGTAGGGGTTGTAAATACCGTCTTGTATTCACTCATTCACGTGGGGAGTGGTGACTTGAGTGTGTTATCAGACAACAAAGATGCGTTTGTTTTTTTACTGTTACCTTAAGTCTTACCAATTGAAGTGGACAATGAAGAGATCTCAGGATGGGAAGATAACAACAAGCAGAGACAATCAAAAGAACAATGTCCTGGTAAATTATAACAATGAATTAAAACTGATCAATAAATTATTATCATCTCTTAGAAAGATAATTCCATTTCAATTGGTCACTAAAATTATTCTTTTATATATACAAAGCCTAGAGAAAGTCTAATAATAAAATTCTGATTTTGAGTTTCAAATAAAATTATATGTTGTTTATCTTTTATAGATCGCTTATACTTCAATAAAGATTTATATATATATATATATCACAGGTGCTGACGATTGCAATTTACTGCAACATCAAGATGGAACCAATGAAACTTTTGCAACCAGTTCCGGAGATAAAATATCACTATCACAGTTTGAAGCCAACAATGTAGAAGCAGCGGGACATTCCTCAAAATTTGGTACTCATAAAATGATTAATTATTATACACTTACTCAAGTACAATCAGGGGGCGCACCCACGGGGGTAGCTTTGGGGTCTGAAGCCCTCCCCCAGAAGTTAAGGATATTACAAAAATATTATTAGCATTATGTTCCGTCAATTAATCAATTATATTTTTTAATTATATTTATTATAAATTAAATTTGTACAGTAATTAGGGCTTTTCAAAGGATTACTTTTTTATGTGGATTTTAATTTTACTGTTAATTTTCACTTAAATGAAAACTGGACCTGTGATAATGTAATATTTTCTAGAAATGGTTAAAGTATTTATTCTTTGTACATAGAGTTTTGAAGTGGGTACAGTACTTGAAATTATTATGTTAGAGCAATTATGTAAATACTATTGTATCAGCAGTTGAGATATTAATATATGCCCCCACCCCCACCAACTGCAAATCCCGGGTGTGAAGAAGAATGTGTAAACACAGACCTGGCATACACAGTGACAGAGGGTAGGCCGAGGATCCGCTTTTGGTACAAATTAGCTCAAATATTATCATTTACATACTTTGAAATAAAAAAATTTCCCGGGGGAGAAACCCCTGGAACCCCACTTTTTAGGGGGCATCGCTGAATCTCTATCTTTCTTACCCCCCTACTTCAAATAAAATTTCCAAATATTAGAGTAATTGAAATATATAATGCTGCAATTATGAAAATTATTATGTAAAAATCCCCCCCTCCCAGCTTAAAATTCTGGGTGCGCCCCTGAGTACAAATGCAATCGAAAGATATCTGAAGAAATTGAATACAGGTTCAACCAACCAGATTTTCAAGAGTACTGCATATTGGAGGAAATCTTACTCTCGAAGTCAAATAAATTTACTGAACCCATGATGAAAGTTTTGAACAAAAGAAGTATTTGCCCAAAAGAGCTGAAAACTGAGCTGACGATGTGTAGCAAAATCATTCATTTTTCTAGCATCTCCAGCACGTTCACCGAATTTCAAGGCCTGCACGAGGAAACACAAAGTTTATTTCCTCACACTGAAGAGATTTTGAAAACTCTGATAGTGATACCAGCTACATCAGCTACTGCAGAAAGAAGTTTTTCAATGCTTGGACGCATAAAAAACTATCTTCGCTCTACGATGAGGCAACGTAGACTAAATCACCGGTGTCTGCTTAATGCATACCCTGAGAGATTCAACAAACTTGACATTGCGAAACTAGTTAGTGGTTTTATAGCTAGTAGCGAATATAGGGCAAAGGTGTTTGGAAACGTACTTTAATTTTGTTGTTTTTAATCATTTTGAGTTGAGCAGCATCAGATATATTTTTTCTTAATTAGTTTTGTGTGTATTCATTCTAATGTTTGGCATGCCCATAATTAATGAGAAAAAAACACATTTAAACTGTTAAATATTACATTTTATTGGTCTTTTTTAAATCTAAAAAATGTTATTCCCTATAAAAGCCCATGATTATATCTACCCCCCCAAATAAAAACGTTCCTGCGCCACTGCTTATGTCCACCGCTAAAGTAAGTGAAGTGATTTAAGAACTGTTTTGTTAATTCCTTTCAATAATGCTAACATTCACTATTTAGTTTGAGCCTTTACATTATAATTTGTCAGTGTAATTTTTAACTTTTATACAACAACATTAAAATAGTTTTATCAGGACTGCAGTTAAATGAATATTGTAAGTATTAAATGGTATAAGACTTACTGTCGATTCACTTATTCACCAAAAAACTAGCGCAGAACAGAAACATAGTCATGTGACGAGCTCTAAGTCAATCTCAAGATTTACCCCTAACCAGCGCAAGCTGTTCTCCTGAACTTCAGCATATCTCAACTTCGTCCGCTCTGCCTGAGATGTTGGGCACCGAAGCACCAACCAACTCAAATCAGTGCACATACACATTTGTCAACATATGCACGCTACAGCCAGGAGCAAGCAGACAGCTTCGTTGGGCGTTGTGAGGAGATTTGAAATAACCCGTTAATGTAAAGCTTATATATCAATATATTGGATTGTGCCATGAGACAATGTTGTTATTTGTTAACATCCATCGAGAGAATTGTCCAATATATATATATACACTAGAAGATAAAATATGTTGATAATCAGCTGTTTAAAGTTAGTGTTGCAATGTATCATGGGTCAACATACACAGGGTGAGTTGCTGCACCACTCAAGAAGATTCTGCTTTCTATTTTCGGTGAACGTGTGAATAAAGCTTTAGCGTACTGAAATTCTTTTCTTTTTTCCATAAAATAAAACTCATTGAAATATATTTTTTATTTTAATTCATTGACCTATAATGTCACATGCCACATTTCATATAGTTCTAAAAATTTTACATGAGCTAAACATAAATGGTTTTGTTTCAACCCCTTGGTTTCTTTTCATACTCTATATATGATGATAATAATAATAATAATAATAGCTAAAACTTAAAACTACTTTATTTATAAGGTGGAATAAACTAGTCATTTATTTAAAGTTGTAATATTGAATAGTGCATAAAGGTCTTTATAGAGTTCTTTGTTGACCCTGTACAATGTCTTGATGGATCACAACAGTGTTAAAGTACATATTTCAAAGCACTACATGAAAATGTATAATTATTCTTTTTGTTTGTGTCTGTTTTTATCTACCAATATCACCCAGAACTCATGTCAATAAAATAGGGGGCTGCATGTTAAGTTTTACCCATGTCAAAGCCAACCATCTTAACATATTTGCACTTAATGAATGGTCACATCATTAGTCTGATGAATGACATTTAATCCCATATCAGCTCTAGTATTAAAACTTATTGTTATTTTAAATGACTTTAGTCTTTCCCATATGAATTCATATTCTACAATATTACAATAAATTGAACTGATGGCTGGACTAGTTCCACATACATCTCAACAGACTCGAAGTGGGATATAGAAGAAAAAGAATTCCACTAAATTAACTTCTTCATTGCTAACAAAATTAAAATCTCGATTAGATATTACAAATTATTTGGGCATTTTGTAATCCTACATTGTTAATAAATCTTCATAATCACTAGCCTAAGGGTTTAGCAGTGAATATATCTAAAATAATAACTTGCACTAATTTATTGCATTTCATGTTATCTTTATCAAACAGTTAATATGGTTCCCAGTTCCTCTCTTAGGTAGCATGTGGAAAAATTATTCATCACAAGTGCTTGGAAACTTCTTATAGATATAGATGTTACATGCTCATTATCATTAGATATGGACTTATATGAGTCTAGAGCACTCATTTTAAAGTAAATATCATCATGGTTTTATGTTGAAAGTCTTGAGTTTCATGGGCTCAGAAAATAAAATCTCAAACAATATTAATACATTTATCATATTGACTTACTAATTTCTTCTAACAAAACAATATTTCTTAACTATAATTTCACATTACTTGGCAATTTGTACACTTTCTTCTTCGTTCTTTCTTTTCCACTGGTAATTTCATTCAAACAAATTTATTTATATCCTTTAATCTTTATTTGTTAACATACTGAAATATCAAACATCCTCTTGCCTATCAAATTCTCATTGCCTCTGATTTGTAACTTTAACATTCTTACCTGATTTGGTTGATTATTCTCTTAAATATGTTGCAATAGTTTTGGATTGTTTGCAAAAACTAGATGTGCACTAATGTGACAGTGGAACCACAATTGCAAGTAACTTTTAATGGCTCTGTTATTTCAGCAAGATTAAGAGCCTCTTACACTCCTCAGATAACACCTAACCTAATAAGATAATACTGCTCAAACCACACATTGCATTGTGTTTCCTGTATTTTACTTAGAAACAGTGGGATTGAGACTAATGAAACTATCTTATTGTATTTTTAAAAATTTTAAAAATCTAAAAATAATTATGTTAAAATGAAAAAAACTATTAAATTGATACCAATTTCATTGTTATCAAGTTAATAATAAATAAAATTACACATAGATACATTTTTTAATAAAGCTAATCTTGTATCTAATATTCCAGTAACTGGGCCTTAAGTTGGGCTCCTAAGTCATATAATTTAACTTCCTATAGCCATACACTAATAAAAAATGGTAAAATGACTTATCCCAGATTTCTTGGAATCCCAGAGACTGCTTCAAATTGCTTATTAATATCGTTCCTTAGACATGAGACATAGTAAAAGGTAATCATTTTGCTGTACTAAGTACATCAAATCAGCAACACTGCTGCTCCGAATTAGCTAGTAAATCTCTGAAATTCAATTCAAGACTCTTGTGGCACCTCAAAATAATGTCTAAAATTAACTAAACCTTACAATGTTAGTATTGTTACATTAGCTCAACTTATCCCATCATAAAAAAAAACTGATTATAAAACTGAGTTTATTTGTTGCACTACATTGTAAGGACTGTAATCTTTCCTGAGAGTGATATAATAGATCTACATTAATTTATGTTTTTTATTATAACTTAGAAATGAATTCATCCGAAAAATAGTGGGGGTACAGGGAGTACATAAGATAAAAGAGAAAGCAAGACTGAGATGGTATGTTCTTATAATGAGGATTTAAAAGTAGAGGATGCCAAATAAAATGATGAAAATGAAGTATGTATTAAAAATATCGCAAGAGAGTCCAAGAAAGAGATAGGATGAGCAGCTAACAGGAATGTGCAAGTGAGAGGAGAAGAATGGAAGCAATCAAAGATGAAAGAATGGTGAAAGTATAGAGGAAGATGGAGGCATTTTACTAAACTGACCCAGCTAGCGGCCACACTCTTAGAAATAATTGATTATGATGATGATAATGATGATTTTAAAAATATTTGTTAAATTCATAATCACAGAAATAACATAAAAAAGATGTGCCATATTGCTATTTCAATTTTAAGAAATCATCAACTAAAACATTATAATTTCATAAATATTTTACACAGAATTGTGTAAAACCAACATTATGTAATCATAAATTCCTTTTCAACGGCCTTACATGAAATGTAAATTCATTTGGTAACTCATATTTAAAGGGGGCCGATTTTGCCCTAAATGATGCTGTGTTTGCCCTTCTTTCTTAAAATGTAGGAATTTGAGGTATAAGTTTATTTTAACTGATTGTTATGATGAAGTTATAATTTTCTACTGCCTATAAATGTCTACTTTGTATGTTAGTCATTGTTGTACAAATGAGAGACTAAAAATGTGTTTTCTCTCTCTGTTTTTTGAAAATTTCTTGCATACTTTCACTCTGTACATCCAGCAAATTTGTCCTCCCATTTCCTTGTCCACTGGAACCTCAAAGACAAGCGTCATTATAATTTATTGATATAAATTGAAAATGCCTTAAGATAAACTGTGTGAAAGTGCTTTATAAAGGCAGTGTATTTTGAGAAGCTTCCTTTATCAGCCACAGATCTAGAGACGAGGGTATTTCCTCTTGTGGAAGCTGCAAGCATCATGCTGAGAATAGAAGGAAACCTGGCTCAGTAATATTAATTAATGTGCATTTATGGAAAACATATGCTAGAATATAAGAATAATTAAAATGGGTTTTGAGTATTTAAGAACTTAAGTATGAACATATTTTTGTTATTTTTTAGTGTTTATTTGCCTGCCTTTTTTTTCTTTCTTTTTGGGCTTATAAATCCACCCCCAAGCCATATAAAAATGTTTCTATTTTACCTATCCCTATAATTACTATCATTATGAATGTTAATAAAGTAAAAATGTATCATGTAAAAGTAACTCACAAATAGGATAATTTATAAATAGTTATCATAATACATTTAATAATATTATATTATTCATAAAGTGAAGTTTATAAAGTATATTAAAAATGTAATTTTGTCATTATCTGTTTTATTTTTATGAAATAAATACATTTATCTTACCATATGTACTATAGCTGTTGTTATTCTTACAGACATTCAGATGTGGAGACCAAAGAGCAGACTATTTACTAAAGTGAAAAGAAGTGTCAGCAACGAACTCCCATGCAGAACTTCAACTCATGATGAAATGTTATTGTCTAGCGATGGTATTAAGTTCCAGTGTTTTAGATGTCACAAGACATATACACACAAGAGCACTTTAGTGCGACATCTCAATTTTGAGTGTGGAGCAGAGCCAACATTTGAATGTCCGATTTGTTCAAGACTGTCAAAACGCAAGTCTAATTTGCTGCGACATATCATGACAGCTCATAATAATAAATTTATTGTTACTGATTAAAAAGTTAAATAACCATGGTTGAGTTACCTATATCACATATTACTTTTGCATCTCAACATATTTTCTCTCGATATATTAATAATTTAAAACAACATTATTTCAATCTATTCTTTATTTCTTAAGTTAAATTCAACTTTTCATCAAAGCTTATAGATTATAAAATGTTGTTGACATTTTCATCCTCTTTTTTTATCAGACTGTATAAAAAAAAGTGTCAATTGCAACTAATGTGATTCATATATAAATCATTAAATTTTTATCATAAATTTTATCAGATGACATAAAAAAGTGTCACTTAAATGAATGTGATTAATATCCATTAAATATAAATCCTCTTTTAAATGCATAGTATATAAAAGTCATAGATAACTCTGTAATTTTACATCCATTATTGTTTCCAGCCTTTGGCATTAATCAGTTTTTTATTCAAGCCATATATTTTCCACTACCGGCTTGCAAGGCTTAATTTTCCTTATCATCTAACTTAAGACTAGGACAAGCACAACATCCAGTCCCTGGCCGTTAATTTATCATCATGAAATGGTAAATCCACATTTCGCCAATGGTAAATTTTTCAGCCATGCAAGGAATCAAACTCGGGTCCCTTAGTTCAGTATAGGTGGACACACTATCGACTGATTGTTATGTAATATTGCCTTATAATGTATCTTTGAATACAAATTTTATAACAATCGTTTATTTTGCAAATATAGTAGATCATTCCTTAACTGAACGTCTGATCTTTGAAACTTCAATCAACCAAATGTAAACCTGGAGCCAGAAAATAATTTTTAAATATTTTATTTTAGACAACAGCCACTAAGTGGCACTATTATCTTATCCAAATATTGGTTTTGGTTCAATATACATTCATAATGGTTAATTCAGTTCCATTATAAAGTTTAGTCTTAATCAAATAATTTATTTTACATGATTTGTATCTGGTTTATAACTTATATATTCTTTATTTGCCAAATAATTTGAACATTCAAATAACGCTTGGTTCCAATTAGTTCATTTAATTAATGCTCTGCTGTGTACTTATTTATTTAATTTAAAAACACGTAATTATTACAAAGCCATGTTTCATGTTTATATAGAAAAATTTGCAAATTTTTGTTACAAAATGTTTATAAACTCTGTTTCTGTCTAAACAATTCAGTTTTTGTTCTGTGAATCTTGGATATTCTTTTTAATATTAAATTAGTTTCAATATTTTAAGTGTTAATTTTAATTCTAATGCATTTTATTCATGTTTATTCCTACTTGTAAAATTTAACAATTTTTTCTTAATCTTATTTGAGGTGAAAACATTATTTTACTTATTTTGAAACTTAACTCTTACTTTATTGCATTGTTGTTGGTAGATTCTTATATCTCAGTACCCATATATTAAAGTTGTATCGATATATTTTAAATACTATCTACAATATTTAAAATAGTGATACTCCTTCCATTTTTTATGAGACTGTTCATATGCCTATATATGATATTCTGTATAATCTTAATAACAGTTTCAATAATTAAAACTTAATTTATTTGTAGTTGTGTAAATGATCAAAATTCATGATTTACTGAGAGAAAACAATCTCAAAATAATTTTTATTCATGCAAGAGTTGAATTTTCAAAACCACAACTTCAGACTTTTTTTTTCTATCAACATATTGGAATTTGTCATGTTTGACCTAATTTAATATACAAATTACAATGCTCTCATTAAGTAATCTATGCAAAATATAATTTTAATGCCTACTTTTTTCTGTGTGTACATTGTATATAAATTAACCCTTATACAACAAAACAAACAAATTTAACAATTTTGACCTAAATAAAGAATTTAAAAACTCCCATTCACATTATTTTTTTGTTCCATCCCATGAATGTTTTTAACGTTATAATTTTTTTAAATTAAACTCATTATTATGATATTGTGGATTTTATTCTTTTTTGCACTTATTTGTAATTTACTCTAACTTTCAATCAAAAATACACATTCGAAAAATTAAAAATATTGTACCATATATTTGTAGATAAATGTGTTGGTAAATGATCTATAACGCCTAATCATTTATTTAATCATGTTTTCAAATGTTCTGGTATGTTTGCATTAATAAAAGACTAAAAGCTTTACTTGACTAATATAAATCTTTATATTCAAGACCATTTTCCCACATTTCTCAGTACTTGTGTATTTCAATTATTTTAAACTAGTCCCTAAATTTCTACCGGCACACTAATTTGTATGGTACCAACGTTTATTTCCACCTATGTGTGAATCTAATACTTTATTGTGTGGTTAATATATCATACTTTTTCAAGATATGTCCAAGAATACTTATTGAGATTAGGATTATATTGTTTTTAATTGCCTAATATTTGATTTTCCTATAGTGAAATTAAAATATAATAACACAATAATAACAATTTATTATTACATTTAGTTGTATAATGTATAACCCTTTGAGAATTATTTTAATCAAGGCTTTTTTCTTTCTAGGACGCTACAAGTTTAAGGAACGAATTAAAGGTATCTCTTTATCGAGCTCCCTAGAGGAAAAATTACTGCAACAAAATAATCTTAATAGTGCCAGGAGCAACGATGGTGTATTTATAACCTCAAATATTTTGTGGAATGAAGATGACAAAATTGCAACACATCAAACCACTAATAAAATGCAAACATTTGAATTTATGAAACAAAATATATTTGGTCCTAACTCGAATTTTAAAGGACCTGGTATTTTTCAATGTCCAGTTTGTGGACGCAGCTATCGCTGGAAAAGGGCTTTAACAGCCCACCTGAAGTTTGAATGTGGCAAAGAACCACAGTTCCAATGCCCTTACTGTTCATGCAGAAGAACTCAAAACAGCAGTTTGACAGCTCACATCAAGAAGAAACATTCACATTTACTCTTTTGCTAGTGGTTGTTGATTGATTATTGAAATGGCAGATATATTTTTAAAATAATAGTGTATTGTATATTATTAGTGCTGGCGTTACATTTTTTGAGTCATTAAGTATGTAGAGAATACATACTTGTATGTTCATTTACTGCTATTTAACAAAATTTATCAGTTTTAATCATAGAGGCTTAGACTTTTTTATTATCTTAGAACTAAACATTAAAACATTCTGAAAAACAATTGAACATGAAGTACTATTTAATCACAAGTGCTGTGTTTACCCAATTTATTGTAATATTCTGTTACATCAAGTATTGTAAAAATATTTTTTTAAATCAATCTTATTTAATTTGGTGAGCTTTTAAGTCATTAATTCTATTTTATATTAGGTGTCAACTAAGATGTTATGAAGGTGAATATGTGCTTAACATATAATAATGACTACAACTATTCAACCTTTTTTTACTAAATTTGAAAATTAAAATCATATTAAAAACTAAAAATTATGGCATTTTGGAAAAATGTAAATAAAAGAAAACAACATATATAGTGTAGAACTATGTTTTGCAATCTTTGTCATCTTATTAGAGGTATATCACCCTACTAAATGATTGACCTTGCTGCAAGGTTTTTGACTAGTTTTGATGGAGTGTTTTGAAAGTTGCATTTGAGTGTAAACTGATGAAAATTAAAGGTTTTTAACTATTTTGCACTTTAAGTATCCAAGTGGTTTGAAAAAAAAAAAATGTGAACTTAAGAATTTATTTTGAAACTAAAGCCTTGATGGTGTTTAAGATTTTTTATAAAAAAAATAAAATACTTTACACCTGTATTAGAAAAAAACCCATCTTTTTTTTGTCTTTATTATAAAAATAAAATATTGTAATTTTGTATGGTTTAATAAATTGCTTTATGGGGCGTACGTTATACCCATAGTCACATAGGCAGCAGAAGCATGGTAGGTGTCACTGGAGAAACAGGTCTAGTAATGAAGTTATCTGCGAAAGAGTAGGGGTACTGGGGTACATAAGCTATTAGAGGAAGCAAGGGTGATATAGTATGGGCGTGTAACTAGGATGGAAAAGGAAAGAATACCAAAGAGAATGAAGGAGATGAATTATGTAGGTAAAATGACCACCACAAAGAGATGGGAGGAGCAGATATCAAAGGGTGTGCAAGTGAAAGGTGTAGAGTGGAAGCGCTTAAGGGAGGAAGAATGGATTGGTGGATGACTAGAGGAAGTTGGAATTATTTTACCAAACTGATCCGGCCACGAGCTGAAAACATTTTATGGTGATAAGTCATTCTAGTATAAAATGTAATGTTTGTTTAACTGGCCACAACAAAGATATCAACTGAACCGGACAATGCCCACAACAGTTAATGCTGATTGAATGCACTCACGATTATCAAAACAATCAAACACAATATAAAATATTTTAGTATAAGTAAAATGTGACCCATTTTATTGCTGAGTGCTCAAACTCAATTGCCAAAATTTCCCAACTTAGTTTTCTCCCAATCAAACCCTACCTAGAATATAAAGTGTGCTAATATATCATATTGAAGCCCTCACAATGCTCATTTGAAAAAATATATTTATAATCCCTATGTAATATTTCAATTATTGTTAGTTGTGTAGATATTAATATGATCAATAAGGTAGAATTTAAGTTTAACTTCAGTGTTAAGATGATCAATGAAGCAGATCACAAGTTTAACTAGTTAAATTAGGTGTTAATCTGATACATCAGGCATCAACATTTTGAACTAGATCAAAGGTAGAATGCAAAATTAACTTATTTAACTAAGTACCAAGATTTTTAGTTAATATGGAGCTGAACCTTAAGGGATCACGAAAAAAGAAATTTTTCTATATAAGTAATTACATTTTTAACAGTAACATAACATTAGACACTGTAAAACTTACATGTTCACACATATAATTGGCAAAGTAGGAGAAAGGAAAATAGCATATGAGATAGGAGGATGTCATAGTTTAAAATTAATTATAAAAATGATTCTTATTGTATACCAAACAAGAAAAGGGATTTATGCACACCACTGGTAAATCTATTGAAAGATTGATTCTATAGAAAAGTACAATTTAGTGACAATGTGAAATAATCACCTAACCGGATTGTATAAGACAAGTAAAGTTGGATAAAATGAACCAGCTTTCTTATTTAGAAAAATACTAATTTCTTTAAGTAGACTTATTTTAATAAATTAAACATAATCTAATACTAACTTTTTGAAGTAGATACATAATTATCTTGTAAATTAGACACAGTAACTTTTTGTATTAGATGTTTGGTTGATAAATGAGACACAATATAATACTAACCTCTTGAAGTAGTTGTTTTGTTGATAAATGAGACACAATCTCTTGAAGAATATCATAATTAATAAATTATAGACAGTTAAAGGTTAACCTCTTGAATTAAGTGTTTAGATGAGAAATAAAATATAAGCCTAATATTGCTAAATGTTATCAATCCAATATTGAACATTTGTAAATTTGACTAATCTAAATTAAATAATTTCCACTGTACACCAAATAAACTTTAACTATTTCTGATAAAAAAGGTGTTTATCTTTGAAAAAATCCTTGGCACAATATACAATTAGTTATTTAACTATTCATTACTAAATTATGTTTTTCACTACTCTATTTAACCTTATATAGTAGATATAACAAATTTAACATTTTTTTATGTCTGTTCAGTCTCAAACATTACACATTGTTTGACATTAATATTACTAGATATTGGGTTTTTTTTACTATAAATAACACGTTTGATGTCTTTTGCTCTAATATTGACAACAAACATCAAAAACGACTAATGCCAATGTGTCTTAGCTTCTTTTTCCATCGAATCCTCATTTCTAAGTTCTGAAATGGCTCACTAAATAAAATCAAAACTTCTTTGCCAAGATAAGGGAGAATATAGTGTAGTCTTTGCCTTCAACTTATATCCTTCTATCTTTATATTTCAACACTACCTAGATATTTCACCTGCCACCTGCCTAGCCAGATTAATATATCCTTTCCATTTATAACATTAAGTGCAATAATAACTAGATTTATAAAATAGAGAGAGAATGCATTGTTGAGCTACAAAAATAAATATTGAGCTTTAGTTGGCTAAGAGTTTGCAAACATAGATATTTGTTTACAACTACAATACATCCAAATTTTAATGAACAAATTAATTCTTCTTCTTAACCATCTAAAACATACATTATTTAAAATGAAATATATTTTTAGATTCTTTCATTTAATGCTGTAAATTAATTGTATGTTTGTACAGCAATTTCAACATAGTAACATATTCCAAAGCATCAGTATTACTCAGTTACTTTAAATGGGAACCACTCATAATATAGTTTTACTTAATTTTGGTATTAGGCCTAATTTACTCTAGAAAATACCACCTTTACCTGGAATCATATCTTCAGATGAAAATATCTCCCAATATTATTTTTAATCTCTAATTGTGTGATTTAATTTATATTTGGAAGCCTCAGAGTCAAACTTATCTTTGTGATGACAAATGGGGAACTATTTGAATAAATAAGTAGCAGCTCCATTTTAGAAAACTGAGACTAACGCCTGGATGACTCATTGTGGTGACCACATGACACCCTCTATCTACAAAGGTTGGAAATATCATCGCTCTCAGGGTAGGCAGCTTGGCCGGTATAGCTCGCTTGCGAGCTCACACCATGAAGTTTTTTTTAAGACTATTGTTTATTAACTGTTTGGTTATTTAAATTTAGGATTAAAAAAGTATATATATATAAAAAGGCGTTACAACACATTTATTTTGCATCAGACTTATTCAATGGCTAGTTATTTGGAAACTAATGATACACCTATAATCCTCATTAGATGATAGGTAATGTCTGAAATATTGTTGTTTAATGAAGTTTATGTTACTTACCCAATGTTACCGTTTCTTTTGCTAGGGCAAGCTGCCTCAAGTCAAATCGCTGCATTAAAGTAAAGAATATATAAAGGGGTCAATGACCTAAATTAAATTTCCAACATCAGAGCCTGGTGTTAAGTGTGATGTCTTTGGTTAAATTTGTTGGTTTAAAATAAGGTCTTAACTATGCTGTCTTAAGTTAAATTCTTTTGAATAGATTCAACTAGAAACTGTGTAATGCTAGGTTGATTGCTAGCATCGGAGTCAGATGATGAGTACTAAGTTAATTTTCTCAAAATCTATTTGAATGATATCTGTAATGTCTTAGTTTCAATTGGTACTACATATTAATATAGTCAGATGATGATTAAATTGATCTCCTTGTAATAAATTCGGCTTATAATTGCATCATCTTATGTTAAATTTTTATCATGAAAGTTAAATGATGTGTAAGTTAATTTACTTTTAATAGATTCAGCTGGTAACTCTATCATCTTAGGTTCTCTTCCTAGCTTTGAGTCTCAAATGTTTACAGAGCTGTCTTAGGTTAAATATTGGTCGTTTTAATCAGGTGATGTGTGCATAGTTTTAGGTTAAATTATTTGTTTTTCATTTGGTTTCTAAGTGTATTATTTAGATTAAATTTCTAGCATTAGCTTCAAATGCTATATTATGTTGTTTTCCTACAGTTTAATTAAGATATTAAATAGGTTTTCTTGAACTAATTTAATTGTAAGTTGTTTCCTAAAATGCCCATATGTTTGGTATTTGATTTAACATATTTTATTTTATATAATATACAATAACTAGTGCCGAAGCAAATAATATTCACAATAATCTATAATGGTTCTGAATTTGGTTTTCTTTTGTCAATTATTTCTATATAATATGCTAGAGGGTTTGTAAAAGAATTATATCAATATGGAAACATTTTGGTTTAGCAGAGATTAGGTAGTGGCATTTTTAATTCATAAACCTAACTTAAAATTGACTTTGGAAATGTTTTGGGGTGATATAAATAATTTTATTTACAAACATAATATTTTTTTTCCAGCAAGTCATTACTAAACTCATATGCTTGCCAAGTTTATTGTTTTACTTTTTTACAAGATTTAATATCACTATATATATATTTGAATAAATATATTGGTTTAGTTTTCACCTCGTCCACCNCCCCCCCCCCCCTTTATATTTTTATTTTACTTAATTTTAAAGCTTTATTGGGCAATAGTAAGGAAGTTGGTGCAAAGCATGCTAGAGGCTAGTAAAGAAATAGGCTTGGAAGTGAACTATAATCAAACAAAGAACACAGATTGTGTATGAGAATTTAGGGATTACTTTGAGTAACATACCATTTAATGGGGTTAATGAGTTTAAATATTCAAGAACAGTTTTAACTTGCAATAATAATATTAGATTGGAAATTAGGAAAAGAATACAGTCAGGAAATGCATGATTTTACTCGGTCAGCAAGTTGTTGACATCTTGCCTGCTGTCGAGGAATGTAAAACTTAGAATATACTAAATAATTTTAACTGTTGTTCTCTACGGCTGTGAAACCTTGTCTCTTACCTTACATGACCAAAATAATTTTAAGGTGTTCAAAAACAAGGTGCCTAGGATGATATTTGGTCTAAAACGGGATTAGGCAACTGGGGTGTGGAGGAGGATACATAATTATGAGTTACATAACCTGTAATCATCACAAGACATTTTTAGGATAATCAATTCTCCTAAAATGTGGTGGCCAGAACACGCAGTGCGAATGGGAGATTCTAGTACCTTGTTCAGGATATTTATTGACCGGTGTACTCAATGGGAAGATACCTTTGGGAAGACCTAGACGCAGATGGGAGGATAACATTAGAATGAACCTGAAAGAGATAGATAGGGTATAATTAGGGGGACTGTATAGAACTAGCTCAAGATAGGGATAGGTGGTATACTTTTTTTAAGTGCGGCATTTAACTTTCGAGTTCTTAATGTCATAGTGCAAGCATGTAAATGTAAGTAAGTAATGTTTAAGAATCGATAAAATGGTACTTATTAACACAATTATTTCTTTGTTAAATATGGATTAATGATATTTCATTTTGTAAGAAAAAGCTCTTTACAATAGCAATAATTCACTAACTTACATCAACAATAATTAATAAAAATAAATGTTTCACTCAATTTTTTTTTATAATTTTGTTAACTACGGTAACTCTTGTTTTGGGTGCTGTTCAATTATTTTTATCTAATACTTTTTTTTCAGACACAATAATAGAAGGGCTTCAACCAGAAATGTGGAAAATTGAGCCTTTTTATACACCAACACAACAAACTTCCTTCACTCGAAGTAGGACAGAAAGGGAGAATAAATCAGCTTTTGAGTGTCATCAATGCTTCAGGAAATATAAATATAAAAGAGGCTTGGAAAGCCATTTGCAGTATGAGTGTGGCAAAAAACCACAATTTTACTGTCCCTATTGTAATAAATCCACCAAAATAAAGAGTAACTTGACATCACATATTGTTACTAAACATTACAGAATAATTACAACATGTGATTAGTCTAATTTAACTTGAAATAAACTTATTATTAAAAAAAAATAAACCTATTAACAATGAATGTTTTTAAAATTGAATCCATTGAAACTGATATTCAAATCAAGTTATTCTTACTCAACTTAGGATACATATCATGTTATTAGATGAAAAGACTTATATTTACAAATGCTTTTAATTGTGTTTCTAGTAAGCCTGTGCGGAAAATCAAGACTTTGAATCAAAATCTGAATCAATATAAGATCAGTATTTGATTCAAAATTCTGAATCTTAATATGGTAAAAAACAATTTTTTAATAAAAGCATAAACAGCTTATTTAACACCTGTATAATTTTACTTCTTCATATTTCCTAAAATATGACATTTGTATAGTTATGATGTATCATTCCAAACCCTATAATAAAGTTATGAGTAATGTGAATAAGAACTGTACTTATGGTTACATACTCTTATCCTTAAGACTTCAAGGTCGCAGAAGACTAAATTGATTGTAATGAGCAGATAGAGGTTCCTATCTTGGCCAATCGCTCTGAGGGTGGCTTATCATTGTGTTTTTCCCATCACTTCTCCATATTTACAAGGGTGCATTTCCTTTAAGGCAACCCACCTCCCTAAATTTAGCCATATTATGGTACTTTTAAAAAAATTATCAAAAACCAATAAATATATAATAGCAAAAAAGTAATTTGTATTTTTAACATCTTAAGTTATTTAAGGTGTTACTATTCTATAAATGAAAAGAAAAAATTAAATTAAATAGTTTGCATACTTCTAGAACAAAATTCTAGCTACATGATGGAATCGGAGTTAAGTCAGACATGAGATTGGCAACACAGGTTTGATATATTATTGGAAAATAGGAAAGTAGCCAATGAGCATGCTTTATTTATTCCATCAATCAGGGTCACCAATGTAGTTTATTATAAAGTTATGTAACAAATAAACCACGCTCCTTGGCTACGTCCCCACTTGGCGCCATTTTACCAAACCTGTGTTATCATTATCATGTCTGTCTGACTCCACTCCAATCCCATCTTGTAGTGAGAGTTTGTTGTTTTACGAGTACCTAACCTCTTTATTTAATTGTTACTATTTTTTTATAGCATAAATAGCTCAAGAAAATACAACAGGCCATGAGAAAACTATTGCATAGGAAATAAATATATTGAACAGTTATTTTTTCCAAAGCGTATCAAGGTGCATTTTTGGGTAACAAATTTTTGCAACTTAGTAGGGTGGGTGCAACATTTTCAAATAAATTATCAACCGATTTCTCATTTCACTTCAATTTACAGAGCAAAGTGTTAATTATTTGATATCCGCTAAAATTATAAAAATTTCTTCTAAGAACAATTGGTTAAATTTTCATATGAGTAGATTTAGTTCTGAGAATTAAGTTAAACATTTAGCTCCTTAACACAAATATGTACAACCACGAGTTAAAATGCCGTTAATAATTGTAATATGACCCAATTTGACAGTGCCGACTAATCAGACAATCTCATATTGAAGGTTTTGAACTTTTTATTACATCTAATGATATCAAGGATGATAAAATAATTAGTATTGACAGTGGTAGGAGTCAAAACATTTACAATTTTACACAATATATTCACTTCAGATAAACATTCATACACAACTTATGACCAATTAGTAGATGATATACAAAATCATGTATACCCCAAGCCTAGTTGCATTGCTGAAAGGTATGATATTAAATTTTACAATCAATTGGAACATTGAAAGTTTGCCAAGGTATATAGCTAATTAAATAAATTTTTCAAGTCATTATGATTTAAAAGTTTCCCTTAACGACTACCTACGTGGAATACTAATCAGTGATTTGAGGAACTATGGAATCAAGCATTGTCTTATGACAAAGCTTGACCTGACATTCAATATAACTGTGATAATGGCTATAGCCTTGAAAGCATAAGAGTGAAATGAAGAAACATGGACACATGGTTTCAACCCATTGAGCAAGCAACAATGTATCCAATGTCTAGCATCAGAATGAAGAGGGCCGAATTTGAATTTACTCAAGGTAGGAAGTGCAGTGTTGCAGTGCTACCGTTATGATAAAAATGTCCACCACTTTACAAATAATTGCAGATTTGTATGCATGCCATTTTTGTCATTAAAGTAGACACCTTGAACAAGCCTTTAGGGGTAAGTCTAAACACATGTGTTATAGTAGTTCAAATAAAGCTTTTAGAGGCAGTAATAGTACTAGCTAACAATTAATCGGTAACAAAAACCAAGGTTACAAAAACAACATTTAAGGTAATAAGACCCAAGAATAATTTTTCAAATACACATAAACATCACTATGTAGATTTTGAAACCACTAATTTTAATGATGTTGATGATGATCTTTTTGACGTTTCAAGTTAATTTGCTATGAATGAACATAGGGATAAGGTAGTCCTTTTAAAAATAAATGTATATATAGAACATGAAACAATTCCTTTTGAAGTAGACTTGGCTGCTTCAGTGTTTGTAATTTAAGACAAGTACTAAACACAACCTTTAGTCAAAATAAGCTAATGTCTACAGATTTAGCTCTCATTTCTTACAATTAAGAATATATAGTTCCACTAGGAGTAATGTCAGTGAATATGAAGTACCGAAGCTTGAGTTAATTATTAATATTATACATATTTAAAACATGTTCACATCCTCTTATGGGAATATATTAAATAAAAGCGTTGCAGGGTCTAATTAATTATTATTCTCGTTAATTTACATAGCTCTGGTTGTACTAGTGCTGGCAATGAGCTATCAAAAATTGTCATTAGTGTATGGGACGAATTTTCAGGTGTGTTTACTGAAAAATTGGAGGAGTATAACGGGAGCTTGTAAAATTAAGAGTGAGAGAAAATGCTGTTACAAAGTATTTTTAGCTTACAACTATTCCATTCTCACTTAAAGAAAAAGTTGATAGAGTTGGTTAGTGAATATATAATAACACCTGTGCGTAGTAAGTAGTGAATGGAGAGTGCCTATCATATCAGTGTTAAAGAAAAATGGTCAGATACCTATTCATGGGGAATTTAAGGTAACATTAATTGTTGATCTTGAAACTGATTGATATCCCATGCACCCCGATGAAGATTTATTTTCTCTTATGGAAAAGGAGGAGACTTTTACAAAACTAGGTCTTAGCTAGGCCTATCAGCAAGTTAAACAAAATGAAAGTTCTTAAAAACCTTATATAATAAATACTCATTACTGTATTTATATTTTTTATTCATGTATAGCTGTGTACTATAGAGTATTGCTTCCATGCCAGGAAAGTACCAAATAATAGTTTAAAACTTAATACAAGGGTTACCTTGTTTAATTGTATTTTTAGATAACATATTAATAACAGGCGCTAATACTGCATAACACTTAAGTTGATTGAAACAAATTTGCAAAATGTTAAGTGACCATGGATTGGCACTCCGTAGATATATATATTTTTTTCAAAAAGTTTAGAATAATTGGGGTTGGTTATTGATAAAGATGGGTTAAGAAAAGCTGATGATAAAAAAATAAAGTAATTGTGTATGCTCCTCTGCCACATGAGGTAACTCTGCTGGAACGACTTTTGGGATTAGTAAATTATTACATACAATTTGTCGTGAACTTGTAAATAATCTTAAGACCTTTGTAAAAATTGTTCAAGAAAGACTCTAAATTTAACTTTGATCGGACCTCCATGAAATCTTTTTAATTAATTAAGGAGAAATTAATAGTATCCTTAAGGTACTAGCTCATTATGGAAGCTCTAAGCTTAGTATTTGGTTCAAGGAAATCCATATAGGGCTAATTCCTTTGGGGAAAACATTTTAATTTATATACTGATAACAAGCCATTACTTAGTAATGTTGGCTCAAAAAAAGAGGGACTATATACATTTGTAGCCAGTAGATTACAACAATACGTATTATTACTTTTTGGTTATGATTTTGACATTTGCTATTTGCTATGTTAAATTGCATCAGATGATAATGAAGATGATTTTTATGCAGGTACCTATTTAAAATGTTTACAAGATTGTGAGTTAACTTTAAATTTTATTCGTGGCATAGATGAAATACTTAAAAGATCCTATCCTAGGTAAAATTGTAGGTTAGTTCATACATTGTGGGTGGGCACAAACAACTTGATAATATTTTAAGTCCCTATTTTCAAAAGAAGGATGAACTAACTACTGAACACTGAAGTCTAATTTGGGGTTATATAGTTGTGGCAACAGAAAAGTTCAGAAAAAGGGTGTCGAATGAATTGCATTCAAGGTACTCTGGTATTGTTTAAAATACTATCATCAAGTTTTTTACGTGTTTGGAACCATCCCATTAAGCCATTGTCCAGAAATCATTTAGATTTTCTTGGTTTGTTTAAATCAAAAATGTATGTAATTATAATAGATTCATACTTAAAGTGACTCATGGCTGGAAGTATTTGAAGTTAGTTTTACAGTGGATAGTCAGACTATAGGCTATTTGCGTCAAATCTTTGCTAGGTATGGTCTGCCTAAGCTATTTTAAATTACAATATACTTCTGTATACATTGGATAAATCTAAGAATTCTTTTTTTACAGATGAACATAACTAAGCATTATTTGGTACCTTTGTATCATTCACAGACTAATAGTCAAGCTGAAGATTCAGTAACATTTGCTAAAAAAAATTCAATTGTGCATTTAAGATAAAATATATGTTTAAGTACCGGTAGCTTAAAGTAGATTCTTATTTGACTATCGCAATTCTGTACATGCAACAACAAAGGAAACTCCAGCTAAATATATGTTTAATAGAAATTTAAAAAATAGTTTGGATTTAATTTGCCCTAACATAAAACTGTTGTTTACAAACAAACCAAGCAAACTGCGCATGCCCATGGTAGAAAAACCCATAACTTCTTTATTAATCAACCAGTCTGGATGAAAGACTACCTATAACTAATTAAATAGATCGTAGGTATTATCCTTAAGAAGCTAATTAATGTTACAAATCTAGTTACGCTTGATTCTGACATTAGATGGAAAATACATATATACCAATTAGTTGGCCTTGGTACACTTGACAATAGTTATAGAGACCTTGATGTAATAATATGTCCGATACATCCAGATGCAACACATAGATCTTTTATTGATTATCAGCCAAATAACAAAACATCTCTTTGGGGAGAAAAAGTGGAAGCTTTACATCACAAATACCTGTTAAATTATATGTATAACTCAAGTCACTGGTCACACTAATGTGTCTACACCATTACCAAGAAAGATTGAACTTAGGTATCCTATAAGTAATAGGCAAACAGTAGTTATATTATAATCCTAATTAATCTTTTGTAATCATGATTTAAACAATTAATCAAATATGTATAGCTAATATTGATCTATAAGAAGGTTTCTATTTCAATACTGTCTTATATTTTCTAATGGATTTTTTTTTGTTGAGTGGTGTTGGTCAAGATTTAAGAGGAAGATAATTTGCCATACATATTAACTTAAATTGTAATTCATTTATATAATTATATAATTAACATTATTAGTATTTGGTGTGAATGGTAAACCATGTAAGCTACTCTGATTGACGGAAAAAATAAAGCATGCTCATTGGTTACTTTCCTATCTCATGCCGTTGTACAAAACCTGTGCTGCCATTATTATTTCTGACTCAACTCCAATTCCATCATGTAGCTAGTGTTGGTTCTACAAATATGTAAACTCTTTAATTTCGTTTTTCCAATTAATTCATAGCTTAGTAAAATGTGAAATAATTCAAGACGTTATAGTACTTAAAAGAGATATTGAGTACAAAACACTTTATTTTTCATTTTGTAAGCTATATTAGTGCTAGTTTGTAAAATAGCACGCTTGCACTTAGCACAAGTTGATGTCTGCCTATATGTGATTTACTATGATCAATAATCTTAAGAGTATATTACTGCAGAACTTTTCATCTGATGTGATAGAGTAGTTCAGCTCTATGAACCTTGTGATACGTCAATTAAGCTCTGTGCTCAATGATGCTCAATAATTTTGTTTTGGTTATCATACATAAACGTTAATGTTTTTCTAAGTTATAGTAGAAAGATTATCATAGCAATAATTACCTTAGTCAGAGCTGGATTTAGAGCTGTGGAGGCCATGGGGCTGTAAAGAATTAGGGGCCCCAACATTAAACAAGTATTCTTTCTTCCCTCAATGTTTCGACATTGTAGGTTTTACTTTCGCATATAAGAGAAAGAAAGTATTGTACCTAATTGTGAACATTTTCGACCTTGAAATTATGATGAATCTTTATATTTTATTTGTCCCTGAACTCAAAAATAAGTTTTACAATAATTATCTCCGCCTGCCTGTATGTATGTATGTCTAGCCATACTTGGGAACAGATCTGAAACGCTTTGCTTGATTTTGTTCAAATTTGATATATGGTTGTTATGTGGCTATACCTCAGGTTTCTTTATTAATTATTTTGACCTGTCCCCTAAATTTAAGGGTAGTTTACTAATGATGGATTTTTTGGAACTACAAATTTTTCATAACTCACTCTAAATATTTTGTTTGAAATGGATATCTAAGTATTGTAAACAGTAACTGATATGTACCATCCCCAAACTATTTAATCTACTACCATCAATACTCTGTTATATTCCTCAAATAGATGTAGCAAAAAGTAAAATAATAATAATAATAATAATCATCATTATTACTATTACTATCATCATCATTATCATCATCTCACTACCTGTTGAGGTTATATGCATATACGATAAATATCTAAGTGAGTAGGGATAAGGAAAGAATCATTTTAGATGTAATCTACCCACATTTGTGTGGAAGAAGAGTGTGAAACTATTTAGGATATACCATCCTCAATAGACCCGACGGG
This sequence comes from Timema douglasi, assembly GCA_901482245.1. NCBI lineage: Eukaryota > Metazoa > Arthropoda > Insecta > Phasmatodea > Timematidae > Timema > Timema douglasi. Next base: position 317,907 of record CABEEJ010000182.1, read on the forward strand.
GATTTGAACCCCGATTTCCCCATCATCAGCAGGCCAATCTAACATGAAAGTGACACTTTAGATTGTTCGGCCAATGAAGCGGTTTAAAAATAAAAATAAACAATGGGTACTTCAAGGAATGTTTCAAATAAATATTGGCCTGTATGTATTTTTAAGATAAAATGTAATGTTATAAGTAATATGTTTTAATTTGTTTAATTTTTAAATATTTAACTGCAAGAACTGAAGATGTACTTAAAGGTACTTTGGAAATCTAATGTGAAATAAATCATGTAATTTCCTTTTAAATTCTAAATAAACATTAATTGAATTACTATTATTTTAATATAAGATTTATTTATTAAAAATAAATCCAATTTAATATTAATTCATATGTATCATGAACTATATTTGTTTCAGATATCGGTACTGATCCTCTTGATAACCATCATGTATCAGTTTGTGATTCACATAAATTAATAATACAAAGTTCGTGGCAGCATTTGGTTAGTTAAGAGCTGCCATGGACTGTGATTGTAGATAGCTCTGCGGGCTTGATACTTTTGTTACCAACCTTAAACTCATTACACCAACCACTAGTGAAACATGTCCCTGGACATGGGATGAACCAGTAGGGCTCAGTGGTAGAGAATTAACACTTAATGTCAAAGCTCCCGGGTTCAATTCCTGCGTGTGTCCAGGTTGTCATTTTTCATTTAATTGCATACAACTTTTAATTTTGTATCATTAATTACATTTAGCCTACTTAATTGCTTTCTTTTAAAGTACGAGTTTTCTTAATTTTTGGAAATTGTAATGTATTATTTTACTTGGTAGAAATTTGCAAAAAGAATGTTTGTTTAGAATAAAATGATTAGGCTAACTATCCTTCTATGACCACTAATTTGTTGTGTTTTTTTTTCCAGGTTTACCTCAACATTCAATAGAGGAATTACTTTATATAACACCAGATGTGCAGATTCTAGCCTTAAACAATTCTACATTATCAACCGATCCTTTTGTAACTATAAGCGAGACTGAAACTAGTGTGCCATATTTTCCTTGTCCTCATTGTAAGAAAATTTATAAGTACAAAAATTGTTGGTATAGACATTTAAAGTATGAGTGTGGTAAAGAACCTCAATTCCACTGTCCTTTCTGTAATAAATCCACTAAAAGAAAAAGCAATCTGCTTTCTCATTTGTATCATATGCATTCTAATAAAGATATTTTGTGAAATAATCCAAATGAAATGTTTTAAAATAAAAATTAGAATTTCATTGATATGGAAAAAATTGTTTGGTGTTTATTTATATGACTAGATACAAAAAAACCAAGTGCTTACATCTTAGGTGATTTTCTTCATTTATTTTCACCACGTATCAAAGGAAAAAACTTACGTCTTTTAACCAACTCTTTAATTCTACTTTAAAATGATCTAGTCTTTAACACACAAAAAAAACAACTTGTAAAACTTTACAGATAGCTATACAAATGTAAACAACTTAGATTTGAGCATAATAATTGTATTGTGATTTTATGTATTAAAATTTAATATAATTTATATATAAAGTATTGATAGGTATTGATAAAAGTAGTATGTATAGATTAATATTCTCTATTTCAGTGTAAAACCTTTTTTCCATTAAATATGTTTGTATTTTATCTGCTATACTTAATATCAAAAAGGTCATACAGTACCAAATGTAATTTAACAAGCTTTTTTTAAAGTTTGTAACATTTAAAAAATATTTAATACACCTAATAATAAAAAATATTATAATGGATGAAGGAGAAAGTAATTGATTGCTTTATATTAATATGTTTATCTTATATAAAGTTTTATTTATATTAGAGTTGAGTCGAATCCACCATTTTACAAATTCGAATTTCCAATGTATCTTAGAATCTTGAATCTCAAATCCAAATCTTTAAATAATTATAAAAATAAGGGAAATATAAATAGTATAATAAAAGAAAATACAAATAGTAACTAAATTTTAACATTTATAATCAAGTCATTATAACATTCGAACATTCAGCTAACTGCTAAATTACTGGTCTGGGGCCTAGTTGTTAAGTTCATCGTATCATTTAAATAGGTTTGAACCACCACTGAGCAGTATTAGAGCTTTAAAACAAAATTAATATCACAATGTTAATGATTTGAATCTCGAATCCTTGAACTTCAAATATTCTTAAAGATTTGAGAATATGAGCTCCCATCTTTGATGTACTTTTAATCCTAAATTGCTAATTTCTCAAATACTTTAAAAAAATGCATAAATTACTTTTAAAATAGATAAGAGACATGTTAATGTTATTTTTTGTATGTATGTATGTATAAAGTTCTGCTATATATATTAATGTATTTGTCAATTTAAATTAAATTTGAATAATCTTAATAAATTTTAAAAGCCCTAGTTACTTTTTATACAAGTGTTTAACATTATAATATATTCCCTTATTTTTCCTGGTATAGACGATTAGCCTAACAGATAGCTTCTAAGGCTATTAAATGTTTAGCTTGCTCTCTTTACAGTACGAGAACTTAAAAGCTAAATTTGAACTCTCTTAACAAATAGTTTAAAATTGGATACATATTTGATAATTATTTTACCTTATTGACCCTACATAAATATAACTGAATTTAGGCTCATCTTTATCCTGTATGAAAATATTCTTGTAAATAGCAGAGTAACATATAATTAAGTATCTGTGAATGATTTTGTTTTGAATGTAAACTCAATTAATGAGATTTAATCTTCTGAGACTACTTCATTAATAATCTTTATTAGGAAATATCGTTAGCTTGAAATACATAACTGTTATTAATGTAAATGATTTGAACTCTGAACTATCCTAAAAATACTCAAGATGTAAGAAACCCTCATTTGAATAGCCATAACTTATGAAAAATCTGAAGTTAATTATTATGATTTGAAAATATGACAAATAATCAACACTAATGCCAAGAATTTAATTAATGGTATTATAACCATAGTAAAATTCATGATATACAGAAGTACCTAGTAGACACATTTTTACAATTACATGATAAATAAGTATTTCACAGCATTTAGTTTATAGTATGGTTCATGTTTACTATTTATTAATATACAGTAAAAGTAATAAATTACTCTTAAATCTCAGTTTTATGAATATAAGATTTTAAAATTATTTAATCCTAAACATGTGTTGTAGGTAGCTCATTTAGATGTGATTAATTCTGGGCCAATTGTCCAGATAAGATATTTTATATATTAGTTTTAAATTCTTAGAATTAAAATTTGATCAAATTACTTGGTTAATATATACACATGGCTTAGAACACATAAACACAAGGAGAGCTTATTGGCCTGTTTAGAATCTGTGTGATAATAAATATAAGGTTAGACTGATTTAAACAGATACAAGTGTGGAAGGCTATTTGTAAAATATAGCTACACTATCAAATTGAATCAAATTGTCTTATGGTTGAATTTATATTGTATCCTTAATAATAAGGATGAACATAAAAATGGAAATACTTTTATTAACTTAAAAAAAAATTGAGTTAAACTTAAAACTGTTTAAAGAATTTACCCATTTATTTTTTGTCTTGTTTTGAAAAAGGTTATTTATAATCATAAACATATACTCAATCTTGTTTTGACTATTTTCACATAATAATAATAATTTTCATTTGTTTCACATAATAATAATTTTCATTTGTTTCAGTGGCTACACAGTATTTGAAGAAATCTATGATGCTTCAAAAATCACCTCTCCATAATCTTGATTTTCTATCAAGTTTCCAATGTCCTGGCTGTCGCAGAACATTTAAGTACAAGAAGAACTTGAATTATCACATAAGACATTATTGCAACAGGGGTCCACAATTTGAATGTCCATTTTGTTCTAGGCGATACACACAGAAAGGTCCATTAAAACTTCATGCATTTAAAGTTCATGGCTATGCCAGATAATTTTGACTTTTATTCATACTGTACAATTAAATACTAAACTAAAGACTCATATAATAACACTAGTGCTATGCTCAATACATTAGGTTATATGAACGATGGTGCACCCACAAATTTATTTTATTAAGTCTACGCAACACTAAAGGCTTTGGCCAGAAATAAATGTCAAGGGTGTGAAAGAGGAGTGTATTAACCAAACCACTAACCATTAGAGGCTAACACAATCTTTTAATATTAAATGCCTTCAGAAGTTATTAAGAGTTTTTTTATAATAATCAAGGATTCCCATTTAAATAATATAAGTGCATTAAATTACTCTTACTTTTATATTTATAGTAAGTAGTTAAAACAAACAAAAAACTCAAATCAGATAAAATTATTCATTGTTGTATGAATAAAGGCAAAATGAAATTTAGTAATATGTTTAAAACAAAAAACTAAAACTATTTTGACAAAATTTGCTCTTATTTTCAGATATGTATAGGGTCTCCTATAAGAAGATATTAATTAAAATTGTATGAAAGACATTTTATCTAATAATTGGCTCTATGCTGTGGTTAAGCTTGCTCAATGACTTAAATAACTAACCAGCTGTGGTAGCATTACTGGTTTAAATCACAAACAGGTTTAAGTACTAACATGATGCAAAATTATGTTTGGTACTAGGGATTTTGAGTCTCTCTAAGATTAGACACAGGTGGTAATAACCCTTATCTTGTTTTAAAAGCCTTAAAGCAATAATGTACTTAAACATTTTTTTTAAATAATCACGTCTAAGGGGAGGGGTTGAACCATCTATAATCTCCCATTTTAGAGCCACCTTATTGTGTGTGAAAGTAAGCCCTTTTAATATTAAGTCGTGACCCTCATATTAAAATATAATTTACACATTCAATATCTCTTTAGTTATATGATTTAAATTTTTATTAAAACTATTGGTACCTGCTTTGATAACCATATTTCAATATACTAGACTGCCAAAGACGAGGAGATTGGGTTCAATCCTGATCGGTTGTACTGACTATGGATTTCCTAGAGGGTTCTCCACTTCCTCTAAGCTCAATCTTCTTAATCCCTATCACATTAGTGGGATTAGTACATACGCATATAAGACGCGGCATTAAGAAAAAGAGAAAAAAAAAATTATCTTGCCTATTCCCCTGGCCGCCCCCCCACCCCCCCTCCCCACGCAACCATTCTGCTCCTCTTCTTATGGGTGCACCATTTGTGAATGGGATTGAACATAGGATAGAGGAATTCAACACACAAAATGATTATGTCAATCAAAAGGGGCTCTTATTTAGAAAATGATAAAATTAATATTTTAACTCCAAATTTAAAGAATAGAACTCTACAGAATTGTTAAATGATTTATTATTTATTTAAAAATTCTATATATATTGTGATGGAGAAAAGTTTCAGTTCCTGGTTTGTTCCCTTAGTTTTAGAATGAATTTTGTTCTTGACTCTTTTAAAAAAAAAAGTAATAATAGGAGCACAGCCATAAAAATATATTATTTCCTAACACTAACGTATATATTACATATTAGGGTTAGGAAATAATTTATTTCTTAGTAAAAATATTTAGTATTGATTATTTTTAAATCTGTATACTGTTAGTAATGAGAAAAAAATTATTTCTTGATTTGTTGCTTTTGCTATAAATGTTTACTCCAAGCACTAATACTGTAGATAATATAATAATAATAATAATTTGGTCCTTTTATTTTATTTTACTAAACAAAAAAAAAAGTAAAGAACAAAATTATTTTTACAACTAAAGAAACTAATCAGGAACAACCATTTTTCTTATCATTAAGCATGTATATTAAATATAGATTTATATATTTCTTAATAAACACATTTTATTGAGTCATCAAATTGATTGCAATGAATAAAACATGTTTATTAAGGCACATAAAAAAACTTGGTAAAATATACCCTCTAGAATTTATCATTAAATATATATATATATTATTAACTTTCACATTCTTTAATAAACATGTTTATTAAAAAATATAAATATGGTATCTGGGGAAATAAACCCTCTAAATGTTCAGGTTAGTGTGGATTTAGTAACGTAATGACATTAATTTGAATCAAATTTGACTTGAAAAATGACATGTCAAAGGTTTTAATTGTTCATTTACACGGTTTTGTTAACCATTTTTTAAATGAAATACATTAGCTATAGTGAAAACTATATGTGTCAAGGATTTAATATAATTGTATTAGGTGAAAGGGTAGGCAAAGAGGGATTTGATTGACATGCCCATTAAAACATAGTATATGTATTCTGAAGGCAGGTGGGGAACTGGCAGGTTATAAATACCATCCTTTTTTGATATTGTTATGATAACTTTAATTATTGAATGTTGGTTTTCTATTTTGACAAAAAATCGAAATCTATTTTAAATTTAAACAACAGTTTTGGTATACCTATGTAAAAATTAAAAATATTTGGTTTTATAATAATTAATTTCAAGAATAAATAATGTATTGTCATTAATTTTAATACCTGCCATAAATTTGTGATGTTATTATTTCTAGTATGACTGAGTTTTTTCTATAAAAATTTATCAGTGTCTTATTATTTCATCTTGTTTAGAAGCCTTGGGCCAAGTAAATCTTTTATTTCAAATAAATATTATTCTTCATTAAATAGTTTTTAAAGATCATATAAAATTATAACATAGTGTCATATAAAAAAATTTAATTACTTATATTAAAAAAACATCGTCAAACAGTTAGTGAAAAATATAAGTTGACAACAAGTCTAAAAGTTAATAAACAACAATTTAAAATTACAATAATAACAAAGAAAATTAAAAAATAAAGTCCAAGTTTACAATACAGCCCATGTGGATGAATAGTTAAATCCAAATTAAAAACACATGTTTAATCACACCTAAATTTATGACAACGTTAGTTAAAATTCTTGTTGTAACGAATGGAACAAAATAATAATAATTATGTGAAGGTTTGGTAGTAGATTTAAGTCCAGTCTTGAATATTTCCCGTTACTACTTTTATCAAAAAACACTATTTTATAATTTTAAGCACAATTCAACAAGACATTTTAATTTTCATATTAAATAATTTTTAAATTACTCTATTTAACTTATTAATAATATTACTGGGTGCTTATCTTGGGTTTGTATCTAAATCCTAGTCACATTCATCATCACTCCTGACTTTTTATATTTAGAATAAAATGATGTATTAAACACATGTAAATTGATGTAGCATTATAAAGTGGTAAACAACTACCTTTTTGATCAAATTTAAACTACTCCTGTATGAAGAATCAGCTCCAACAGTTCAAATAGTCATCAATATAATTTAATTTATATTTGCATCTTTATTTGAAACCATTACTATAGACATTATTTTTAAGATACAATTGTATTATGTAAACAAAGAAAAATAATGATAATGGATAATAACATCAACACTAGGTTTAAAATCAATGTTTGCTATCTATATTAATAAAATGAAGTGTTTGTGTATCTTTTTGTCATTAGCATTATGCGATATCTACCGCTCGCTGAGGGTTGAAATTTAAATATTAATAGCCCTTTTGCACAAACCTGTGCACCTCGAAGTCAGAATTCTAAAATTTAGATTTGATTCTTTTAAACTTATTAAAATCTGGGCCAAAAAAAAGAAAGAATTTTGTTTCTGTCTGTTTGAAGCAAATAAAAGCATTGACAGGATAACCACACAATTCACTCTGTTGATACCATGAGCACTTCGGTCACTTATGCTAGTTATCTAAATTATTATTATTATGAAAATTAATATTTATCATTAAAAAAAATCCATAAATAGGAATGTGTAATTTTATAAGTGCTCATTAAATACATACAGTTCTAGGTGAAAAGCTCTCAAGTTAAAATTAATACTGATAATGTTACAACTGATTTTAATTAATCTTGGAAATTGCTCTTAGAACTCTTATCTGAAAGAGATTCACCAACAAAATAAATACAAAGCTGTGGTGGTGTTGTCAATATAAGGGTTTAATGGGGTTTCTACCACCCTGCCCTCTATTAAAAAAGGAAATTAATCAAAATCATGAAATCATTTCCCAAGAAAATAAGAATTTATTTTTCTTATTATAGTACTTTAGGTAAATTATCATTAATTATATGTCATTAGATTAGATACTCGTTTTTGCCTATTATTAAATTTGTATATCTGTGTGCCCTTAATTTCTATATTTCTATGCTCAAGTAAAACAAAAACATTAAAATAAGATAAACATCATAAAACACTTTTAAAAAAATTATTAAAATAAAATTATACTTTTGTTAAGATCACTTAATCTTAAGTCTAGAAAATACTTTTTTTTTTAAAAAAGGTCTAACGGTTTTAATAAAATTTCTCTTATTGATAGAGGATATAGTGCATTATAATAATAAGTTGTAAACATGAATATTTTAAACTGATTAAAATATACACATCCTTAGTGCCTAAAAATTTGACTGATTCTATTCACGTTTGATACATATTTAAAAATACATATATTTAAGGTTTATTTAAGATTGAGAATAAGCTGTTCTAAAAGTTTTACTGCAGCATTATCTCAGAATACTAGGACAATAAAAAAAAGTTTTTTATTTATTTTTAACTTTTGTGGTAATTTTGATTTTGCTACCAGTGTATAATTTAGAGAGGATAGATGAAAAATTCATAGTCAATAAGTTAAAAGTAAATAAAAATAAAGACAATTAAGTAGGTACTTCCATAGAAAAGAAAATATTATCCATTATATCCAAACTGAGCTTATTTTAATAAGATTTTGTGTTTATAAATGTAATTATAATATATATATACATACACATATACACACACACACACACACACACACACACACACACACACACACACATACAGTAGGGCCCCCATATCCGCGGGTAATGCGTCCCTAGATCTACTACAGCTACGTGAAACTGCGAATAATACCAAACTATTATATAAAGTGACGTTCATGTAACATACATAAATACAGTAAAGTTCAATTTGATAAATTATTCACAGTAAGACATTGCCAACATTAAATAAAGTACATAATAATAATAATAATCTATACACTACAGTGTACTTACAATTTTATTCTCTATTATTATTATTATTATTATTATATTCGGGTTATACGCACTTACGCTAATGTGTAATGGTAGGGTGACTGTGAGATGAAATGGAGGACCTACAGTTTAACGTGGAATCCAGAACCACCGTGGAGGCCTGGCATTCCCCACATTCACAAGATGTCTTGTCAGAGGTGAAGGATTATTCTCTATTCTTCTTGTGGTGATGATCTCATTATGTTGATGATGAGGATGATGATGACAGTGATATGATAAATTTATGCCCACGATGAGGAAATGAAGTGGTGTGATGGGGTAGCCATTGTGACTTATGAAGCATTTTTTTCCTTTAATTAAAATAAAATAAAATGGGGCAGCAGTAAACTGCGGATAACTGAAATCATGGATACTGAATCAGTGGATATGGGGGCCCTACTGCAAATACATTTATAACATATATATGTGTATGTTATAAATGTATTTGCAGTAGAATAATGCTGTACAATTGTTCCAAAGCTTATACTTAAAATAAATATAACAAATGCTATTTTTTAATGGCATTTACTCTGTAATATGAATAGAATAGGCTATTTATTCTTGCTCAGACATATATAAACTAAACAACTCTGTTTTTAGGGCTGCAAGGGAACATTTATACACAATTTTCATAGTTTTAAAATAAATAATTATCTATTGTAGAATAGGAAAGCCATGTCAAATCAACAACTAGTTTCAGTGATGTTGTAAGAGTCTATTCATTTTATTTTTGAAAATCCTGGTTAACAGAGAGCACGCTAAAGAAAGCTAAAATATAAAAGAAAGTTAGGAATAATAATAATAATAATGATAATATGAAATTTGAAACAAATACAAAGGATATAAAGGTCACAAAGAAAGTTTCCAACATTACAAGTATGTTTTAAACTCAATATCAATAGGCTTAACAAAAACAAAATTGAGAAATGTAGCCAAACTTTTTTTCATCTGATGCAAGGAGCGAAGTAAATCAAACAATAAATAGGATTAAAGGTACAAAAAGAGAAAAATGATGAGACATTCGTTAAATATCAGATATTTATATATAACTAAATAAAATACGAATAAAAATTTAATAGTTTCTGGTTACAAAAATTATAGAATTCATACATATTTCAAAGTCAGTGGCTTTTGTCTTAATCCCTCTGGTTGATGTTGGTGGTGATGATGATGATGATGATTAAACTGATTACATAATTTCTAATTAATCTGATATTGACGTCATTGATGATGTTTATTTGGTTTTGATGAGATCAAACTGTTCCAGAAGCACAAAACCAGTTGTGATAAAAATAAAAGAGTTTAAAGTTTAAGGAGACAGAAGAATCAAAATATATATCCCTTACTAAACTACAAACACTGTAAACTGCGATCTAGTGGCATGTGGTGGAGTGATGCCAAGGTAAAAATCACCAGTAGTTTAAATTCTATCTATAATATGTTCTCGTTATTCAGTAATACACCATAGGCCAGTTATTAATGGAAATACATTCCCATGTGAGGTTTGTACTGTAGAGATTATGAATGACTGGTCAAATGGGGACATAGGGCCGGTTTCATAGTCAAATTTAGTACGCCTCAAGTGCGGCGCTACACTAAGTACATGACGACACCTACCTAAACCAGAATGGAATGGGCCGTTCTCGCATAGGAAACTGGCCCATTCCATTCTGGTTTAGGTAGGTGTCGTCATTTACTTAGTGTAGCGCCGCACTTGAGGCGTACTAAATTTGACTATGAAACTGGCCCTAAGTTGTAAAGAATATATTTCAGTTTTAACCCTTTCCTTGGTGTAAGCATTTAATAATTCTTTGCCTTTTTGGCCCAAATGTTTCCTGGTGCAGGCATTAATTAAAGTTTCATTACAATAAGTAATTGTGATTACGTCTATCAATGGATCATTGTAATTTTAGCCAGTCTGAATACTTTATATAGAAGCTGTTAGATAAAGATATCAGTTAAATGCTATACTCTTACCACAAATAAAGCAATAAATGAAAAAGTAAATGATTAGCAAAAATATTTGTCAGGTAAGAGTAAATTAATATAAAAATGGCTGCTGGGCCTATGCAGATAGCTGTACTACATGCATGCCAGGGAATGAGTTAGCAAGCTCTGCCTAGCCTGGCAACACACCAGCCATGACACACCGCTGGTTGGACCAGTGGTTGGAGCTATGAATCATAAAATAAAATAAAAATAGTGAAAAAAGTAAATAGGACAAAACAAAATCAAAAGTGACCCTCTACTTAATGCTGTGCAGTTGCTTAAGTGTATTTCAATATTAAAAACCGTTAAAACTTGTTTTTAAACTTTTCTCAAATAACATTTTATTTCATAAAATGTGTATCAGGGTAAGTGGTTATATTTTTTTTATTAAATACCTCATAGTTGGAAGCGCTGTATTCTTATTGTGAGTTCATTTCTCTCCATTGCAGCCCTCTCATTTTTACATCTGCATCTTCATTATCCCTAGGTGCATATAGAGTGCGTGTTTTAACTATCTACAAGTTGGCAGTCTTGATCATGGAGATGTTTAGCCACATTGTCTAGTATCAAGCATATGTAAACTTGCATATACTTGTCCCAAAACATCTTTCACCTGTTCTTAAGTGACACACTTACTATTCTCTTGATTTTGATGTAACTACATTATGTAAGGGTGCCAAAAGCCAGCGATAGCGATACATTCCTAGCTGGGCTGTATTTTTTAGTGTGATCAATCAACATTAATTAACCTGTATCAGCTTGAAATTGTCTAAATACAGGTGTCATTCATCAATACTTGTGGGTTATTTTATTAAATTGCATCTCATATTCATAGCACCAATTTATTATTATATTTGAGGCCATTTAACAAACAATAATTGTTGTTGATAGCTATTTTGAGAAGTTTTACAAAAATAAAATATTTTCTAGCTAACCAGAATCTAAATGTATGTTCCTTTATTCTAAAGTTAAGTTTTTTAAATTATATTATTTGTAGTATTACTCAGGAAGAATATTGAATTTTTCTAATTTCATGAATATATTGGGAAAAAAGCTATAAATATGGGCACATTGCAACGGTTTGTACATTTTTATCTTTAACAACAAAATCTCTCAAAATTATATTTTAAAAGACCAATTAAACTTGAGTATTTGATTAACATTATATATCTTACTATTACTTTGGCTTAATATAATTGATGTTTTATTTAACCATAATTTATTCTGAATAGAAGTTTAATTACATTGCTTTTTTAAATATTATAAGATTAATGTTAATTACCTTAACGTGCTTGTATCATATCAAATATAAATGTTAGTAAAATATTATGCATTGAATTGAAATTTAATAAATCATCCATTTTAGTAATGTGTATATTCAAAGGAGTGGCCTCTAATTAATCTCTCTACACTTAGTAAAAGATATTTAAAGACAGTAGAGTCTTGGAAAAACTACACTCGATCACTCGACATTTCATGTAACTCGACACGGCACGCAAGTGCACAAAGTTGTTGGCGCCAGTCCTCACAATCCAAGGTCATTCAACTGTGTAACCTCTCAGTTTGTGTAACTCGAGTGGAACAGTCGTGCTGTGGTGTTTTTACAAGTGCTGTGTTTGTTAGTTTTACAATTCAGTAATTCAATACAATATTATGTGTACAGTAGTATACTTCATTTCTATATATTACACTTATGTATATACACCATTATAATAACACATAGTATACTGTATTGTATGTATATTACTATTACTGTATGTACCATACAATACTACAGTACAGTACAACTGTACCTATAATATACAAAACTGTACTGTGATTTATCCTTGTTTAGTAAACATGACATAGTAAACATGCATCTTATGCAAGTTCATTCATAAAACTCAACATTTCAATATCTCAAAATTATCTCAGTCCACATTAGGTCGAGTTTCCTAGACTCTACTCTAATAGTAATTATAGTTTGGTAATTAAAAGTAATTGATCAAATATTATTAATAAGAAGGTCCTCAGGTGGGTGACAAGGCAGCAAACAAGGTCAAAAAAGGTGATAGAAGGGGATGGAGTAGATTTGAAAGAAGCAAAGATCGTGAAGTATCTTGGTAGTGTGATCACGGCAAAAGGTGACAGCAGAGAAGATATAGTTAGATTAAAACAACAGGGAGAGGTTTTCTACAGGTGTATAGGAAAACTACTGTGGAACAGATAAGAGAATACTTTATACACCCATAGTAATGTATGCAGCAGAAACTTGGACTTAGGATAAAATAAAAACAAGGAATGTCGAGGCAATGGAAATTAAGTTTTTGAGGAGCATGCTAGCTGTCACCAGAAGAGATTGGATTAGAAATGAAGATGTAAGGTCTAGAGTTGGGGTACATGAGATAGTAGAGGAAGCTAGGATGAGATGGTATGGACACATAATGAGGGTGGAAGGGGAGAGGATTCCAAGAAGATTGATGGATATGAAGTATGTAGGGAAGAGACCGCAAGGAAGGCCAAGGAAGAGATGGGAGGAACAGATAGTAGCAAGTGTGCAAGTGAGAAGAGGAGAGTGAAGGAGGAAGATATGTGTAAGGACATAAGGGAGGTGGAGACATTTTACTAAACAGACCCGGCCACAGGGTGGAAACAGTTCATAATGATCATGATGTCTGTTGATAACTAAACCAACTGAATTTAATTTATTCTTTTATGTAGGCCCTTCTCATAAATTTAGACAAAAAAAATTTCTTTGATTATCACAAAAGTAATCTAGTAGGTACTGTATTTCACCACATAATTATTACCTCCGCATAGTCATCGTACCCTGTTTTATCTGTCCACAAATAGGTTCTTAAAGTTTCTTCGCATGGTTGTCGCATGGTATAATCCTGTTCATCACATCAATTTAAAAGCTAAACAGAGTTAAGCTTCTTACTACTCCATCCCTTATTTCCACACACTAATAAAGATCTATAACTGTTGACCTTGGATGTACAATTCTCTTCTTGCACATTGAAGCGTCTATAATTCTCAGCGCATGCACATTGTCAGTAGGTATATATTTCCTAAAGCCGAGTTGTGTGGTTTGTAGCAAGGAAAGTGGGTTGGCAGTCGAAGCTACAAGCAAAAGTGACATGCTATGGTAAGACTCGAATCTTCCCGTACAAGCTTAACCAGTGGTTTTGTGCTAATGATACATTAATTTTTTTTAAAAGCTTAACATAATAGGCGCACCCCACTTTTTCCTCAAAAATTAGTCATAAAATATGCGACAATTATGCAGTGAAATACAATGGGTTCTTATTGCTAATGTTTTATTTTCATACCTTTATTAATAAACTTTATTTTCAATAAAAAATAATTAACCACCTATCGTTTTAATTTAATCTCTTATTTATCTTATTTGCATAGTGATTGATACCTTTCGTTTGTTTCAGTAGCTACATTTCATTGGAATAAATCTTGTGTGGTTCAACAATCAGCTCAGCAAATTCTTGACCTTGTAACAAGTTTTCAATGTCCTGGCTGTCGAAGAATATTCAAACACAAGAAGAATATGAATTATCACATACGACATTACTGTAACAAAGGACCACAGTTTGAATGTCCAGATTGTTCAAGGCGGTTCACACAGAAAGGACACTTAAAATACCATATAATTAAAGTGCATGGCCATTTTCTATAGCCCAATACATACTGATGATTATGACATCTCATTTATTCTTATTTAAAAATACTAATATATCAAAACATACAGACACACCAACTTCTGTTTGAAGCATATGTTAGTGTGTGAAATAAGCTATAATAATTATAGTTAAGAATAATTCTGCTACAAATAGGGTTATTTAGTTCTTTGATAATTCACTTTAATCAATCAATCAGTAACATAGGAATTGAACCACTTTTGGTTCCTAAACATGGCTTTTCCCTATAATTCAATAAAAGAGTATATATTTTATAAATTTTATAAATTTTCTTTATACAACAATTTACATGTACTGAATGGATAATTAGTAATTGATGATACCATTTGTATATGTCTTATAATATAACATTTGTTTGTGGGAATTGTTATTGATAGTTTGAAACTGATTTAACGTTATCAGAATCAATGGCCACACTTGTAAAATTTCAAAATATACCCAGAACTTATATCCAAAAAGTGTTTTTTTCATATTCTAATCTAGAATAACTGAAAAACAAACTAAAAAAATATCATTTTTGTTTCATATTAGTAAATCTATTAATTTGTCACTTCTAGTAATACTAAAAATGTATAATTTTAAAAACATATTAAACACAACTCATAAATTAAAATTATTACATTTGGCTCAATAAGTGAATTTTATGCTTTAAAGGTGGTCACATATCAAGTCCTTTACTTCCATTGTAAAATACAAATAAATAAACACACACCAGACAGATGGTTAGATGAAAAGGTTTGTTTGGCCTTACAAACAATACTTTTCTTAGCATTCACATCTTCAATCTGTCCCTAAATGTTTGTAAATCCAATACTAGTAGATTTATAGATTTTATATAAATTTTATTTTTCAATTACTAGAGAATGTATTAGGCTAACATCTTTTAAATATATTCATTTAATTTATTCTTGCTTATACTAAATTCAATATACTATATTCATTTTTTTAAATGTGTATAAAAAATGTTTGAAGGGATTGTAGATTTAGGTTTTTTCAAAAAGTATTTTCCAATATTTATACATAAATAAACACTTTACATACATATATTCTTCTAAATTTTTATAAACACAGTAGAGTCTCTGAAACTTGACCTAATGTAACCCGTCATCTATCTCAGCTGGTGGTGTGCATGTCAGCTGGTAGCGTTGTCATCAGTTTTTAACTTCTTGTCTTCTTACGATGACGTCCATCCACGGCAGTCAGTATCGGTAGAGCATCATCTCGGGGTTAATTAATTAATGGTGGGGGTAGAGGTACACAGCTCAAAAAATAGGACTATTAGTTAGCGTCGCATTTCAATTTGAAGTTTATTTTAAAGAAACAAATTACATGATATCATCACAGATGCTTAATTTAGAAGAATATATTATTTAGCCACCTAGTCTCCCTCTACTTTCCCCCATCTCGATGCTGTCTCTACACGTTAGGACAAGTTCACAAATAGTACGTGATCCTAACTCTTTACGGGCTTAACGGCTAGTGGTAGTCTCTACTCTTCGCGTACTAAACAGCTAATGGTCCGCGTCTGACGCTTTCCTCACAGATAAGGTAAACCACAGACGCTAAACCAAATGCACTGATTGGCCAGTTGTCCGCGCCAAAACCTCCCTCTCCCGTGAAAAACTGCACGTGCAAGAGCAGGTGCGTCTCCCAGCTTCCTGGTAAAGCTATTTATACATTGCACGAGGCATAAAATGAATAGTAAAAGTAATAAATTTGGATGACTCGAATATTCCCACAAAGACTTAAAATAATGAAAAACTATTAGATCATAAATTTAAAGGCCTGAAAATGAAGTTAATGAATTGGAATTTGAAACATATATTGCTTACAACTTTGGTTATGATTTACATAACTTATAATTACCATAAAACCCCACACTTTCTTATAATTAACCATTTGATAGTAATAAAGATAATTAAATTAGGCCTAGATGAATAGAAAAGAACAAGGTATTTATCAGTTTAGTACTCTCAGTAGCTTGAGTGTACTAATATATAAACTAAAGAAAAAACTAATATAATTTTATAAATGAAAGTCGAAAACTAAGGGCCTAAAACCCTGACCACTTTACACTAATGTGGACTGAGATAGTTTTGAGTTATTGAAATGTTGAGTTTTATGAATGAACTTGAATAAGATGTTTACTATGTCATGTTTACTAAACAAGGATGAATACAGTACAGTATCGGATATTATAGGTACGGTTGTACTATACTGAAGTATTGTACAGTACATATATTACATGTTATTATAATGGTGTATATACATAAGTGTAATATACAGAAATGCAGTACAATAGTGTACATATAATATTGTATTGATTCGAATAACACATTACTGAGTTGGGAAACTAACAAACACTGCACTCGTAAAAACACCACAGAACTACTGTTCCACTAGAGTTACTCAAAGTGAGAGGTTATACAGTTGAATGACCTTGGATTGTGATGACTGGCGCCAACAACTGTGTGCACCTGCGCGCCGTGTCGAGTTACACAAAATGTTGAGTGACCAAGTGTAGAGTTCCCGAGACTACTATTGTATTAACAAATAATTATTTTTTAACTTTTATGCATTTAAATAGTTGAGAAATTGTTTATTTCTTGTTGTTTATTCTGTGGATATAATGATCCTAAAAAATTGAAATTTAAAAAAAAACTTCACATTCTTGAAAAGTTATGAAATTTCTTCACATTATAAATATGTAATTCAATTATTTCACTTGTGGAACTCCTTACAAAATCACTTTCCCGGGTTTTTTCTTCCTAAACTTGTTTTTTGAGCCTACAGGTGTTTTGTGACTTTAATGCAAACTTAACCATTGAACACATTTCTTCTGTATTTTTCTTGGTAATGAACACCAAAATTATATTTTAGCTTTATGAGAAACACTGTTAATAATCTGGAAATGTCATGAAAAAATTATTAAAAAGTTAATTATGAATCCTATTAAAATATATCTACTGTTAAAAAAATTTAAAATGTTGTCATATTAAACCTATGCTGATTATATTTATATTATCTGTGTCTTGAATAACGTCTTAAATATTATACAATATTGACTAAAAGTCATTATTCCTGCTAAAATTGACGTCATACTATAAGTGAAAGTTGCAGAATACATCCAGTGGCTTATACATATATAGTAGTAAATATAGTAACTTTTTAACTTTTAGAAATGTTTCCTTAATCATTGATTGGGTATTTTTAGTTTTTCTTGCTATTCAATAATATTATGCACTATTAAATCAAGCAAACTGGTTAATTTACATGTTTCGAGTCATAGTATATTTTTACCTTATTTTGCATGTTTAGGTAAAACTTACTTTCGGTTGGGTTTAGCATTCATTTTCATCCAGGGATCTTGCAAATACAATGTATGAATAAACAACAATCTAAGGTAAATCTAATTTGGTGTTTGAAATGTTTGGCCCTAAATTGTATGTGACATCTATATGTCTACTTTGTCAACATGTTGAGTTCAAATGACAAAAACTCTTGATTGTATTTTTTGTATTTAGTATAGAGAACATTAAAGCTAATATACTTTAATGTCTCTTTTTTAATTTAAATCTTTTCATTTATCTATTTATCCAACAACACTTCAATGGTTTGCACACTTCTAATGGAACATTACATTACTGTGTGATTGAATATGTACAAAACTCATACAAAGATCAATTTGTATTCTGAATATGGCTTCTATATATATATATATTAATTTTTCTGTGTGTACCTGTCACATTACCACACCACCTCTGCTCACATCTAAGCATATATTTTGGTCTAAGAAGGATGAACAGGAGAATAGAGAAAGTTACATAGTAATAACTTTTTGCCTGTATGAATCCCCAAACAAATTAAGGTAATTAGGCATGCAGGCTGAGGTGGAGTGGTAATGTGGTGTAAATAACACATATAACAGGTGTGTACAAAAACTATTTTTGGGAAACTATAAGATACCATACCCCTTTGTAGATTAAATACACACACACACACACACACACATATATATATATATATAGCCAAACTTGGTTATAACGGACTTGACTATTCTGCCAACTAGGGCGTAGCATCATTTTTTCATCAGTCCGGTCAAACTTTCATCGATTAACATTGAATTTTTGTGCTCCAAAGGTTGGCTGGATCCTTCTAAGGCCTGACATTTGTTTTCCTTTGCTAAAATTTCTAGGGAGACAAAAAGCATAAATCTAAACTTTACAGGTTATTGGGTACATAGCACTTGGCCAGACCTTAGACGATCATATAAAGATGAAGACATCTTTAATGGAGACGAAATGGTTTTTTTAACCATAAATTAATGCCAGAAAAGACTCTCAGATTTAAAAACAAAAAATATGTTGGTGGGAAGTTTTACAAACAAAGAGTAACTTCTTTTGTTTGTGCAAACATGATGGGAACCGAAAAAAGGAAACTTTTAGGTATCGGGAAAAGTCTGCATCCTAGATGTTTTAAAAATATTAACAAATTTATTTTAAGCTACATTGCCAACCAAAATGTGTGGATGACATCTAGTGTTTTTGAAGATTCACTAAGAAAATGGGACAAATTACTGTAATTGAAAAACAGAAAAGTTCTACTCATAGTTGACAACTGCACAGTTCATCCAAGGTTAAATTTGCCCAACATAAATCTAGATTTTCTACCGGCAAACAGTATGAGCGTCCTGCAACCTATGGACAAAGGCGTCATTAGAAGACTTAAGTGTCACTACCACAAGAAACTTTTAAAAACATTTATTTTTTGTATGAACATGGTGAAATCTTTAACAATTTCTGTGTTAGATACGATAAAAATCTTGGACAACGCTTTGAAGAGTGTAACACAACAGACGATAGCAAAGTGCTTTAGTAAATTACATCTCACACAGACTAATTTACCTGATGATGATGATGATGATGATCAATTTTACCACTTCCAAAGACGTCTGCCAATATGTTAAATTCAGTGCAGCAGCTATATTCCATGACAGAAAGAATTTACTTAATAGAAAGGAGAGTTCAAACAAAAATTACAGATTACTACAGGGAACAGTCCTAAATGTAAGTTATGTAAATACAATACATGTTTTTTTAATATCCTTCATTTATAAATTAAATGCTATTTGAAATTCGTGAAATGTCTTTCCTTACAAGCTATTAAAAGTGTTCTGTTGGTATCTTTTTTATAACATCATTCTAACGTAATATCAAAATTTGTGTGGCTGCGATAGCGCTCGAGTTGTCACTGAGCACACACAGGCTGCACTCCCTCATACATTACCTTACCCCAGACACCATTATGGGAAAAACAGAGGTGTTTTTTTCGTTTTGTTTTGAATGTTTAGAATTTTAAAGACATTTGAAGGACCGGCTGACTGTGAAATAAGAGTCGGTTATTCATTTTTTGAATACAAGAAATCTGAAACCAATCTAAATTCATCAGCAGATTAGTAAAGTTAATGGTGAAAATGCAATGAGTGATAGAATGGTGAGGAAATGGGTTAGACCATGGGTCCCCAAATCTATGCCGGCGGGTGCCATAGAGCCCGTCGAGTGTTTTGCGTCTACCTGCCACTTTTTGACCACAGTTGAAAAGTTATTCGCTAATAATTTTAATCTGTCACTTTTCCAACAAACATCAAGCTCTTATCTCCAAGTATGCTGTTCTCAAGAAGTTGGTGAGTGAAAGCCCCCCCCATCTATCCAATCCTTTCCTCTCATTCCTCTTTCTACGCCAGCTCATTTACAAAGAATACTTTTATTCGGAACCGCTGTAGTTTCAAGCTGAATGGATTTACTTTTCCTAATCTCAAAGACCTACTGCCCCTCCATCATTCTCTTCTCACTCACTAATACCATGCTAATACTTCCGATTTCCTTTGTAAATAGCTTGGCATGGGTCTACCCAGCTTTGTTGCCTTAATAATCACAAAACAAATATATATTTTTAAAATGTACCCAAGCACCAAAATGGGGGTGAGTATTTTAATAGATCCTTGTGTCTTTATTTTGGTCTTGTTAAAACCATAAATAAAGCAGTATTTTTTAAAAATCTATTTATTGTCAGCTTGTGGAGGGGGTTGAACCTCCTATTCTCCCCCAATGGCTACAGCCTTGAGTATTACCCACAACCACATGTAACATCACAATTGCTGTTGGAAACTGAACACAGCAGTTGACCGGCCGTGTGTAGGCGTTGAGGCTGACCTCTGAGCCTGGCGGGAGTTAGTAAATGTTCCTTAAAAATATAATTGGTGCCCGTCGCACTACCATTAGTTTTGAATGTGCTCTAAGGTACAAAAAGGTTGGGGACCTCTGGGTTAGACACTTTAACAGGGGATGTGAGAACGTGCATGATGAGGCACGACATGGGCAGCCATCTATCATTAATTATGATTTGTTACAGAAAATCAACATTAAAATTAGTGATAACAGATGTTTTACGATTTTGTCAACTTCTTGTGGATTTCAACAAATTTCAAGAACTTGTTCTGTATGAAATTATGACAGTGTGTTTAAAATATCAGAAGTCATTTTCTTGCTGAGTGCCCAAAATGTCCTTTTGAGGTGACAAGAATAATAGATTTGGCAGTGCTTTTACTTTTCTCACACGATAACATTGATGAAGGTGATAATTCTCTAACACACATCGTCACTGGTGATGAGACATGGGCATCTCACATTAAGCTGGAATCAAAACATGAGTCATGGAGTGGAGGCACACCACATCTCTGAAAAATAAAAAATGCAAGCAAACAATTTTGACCTGGAAGATTATATGCATCATTTTTTGGGAAAGAAAGGGGTTTTTTCTTGTTGATTTCATGCCATGGGGCATAATAAATGCTTAAACCTAATGGGAGACCTTGAAGAAATTGCATTACTCGATCCAAAACAAAAGGTGAGGTATGTTCAGACACAGTGTTGTATTGCTTCACGATAATACTTGGCTACACGCTGCTGGTCAAACCCAAGAGCTCATTACATCATTTAGCTGGGAACAAATATATCATTCATCCCCCAAACTTAGCCCAGGATTAGCACCAAGTGACTCACCTGTTCCTGCATTTGAAGCAATTCCTTACTGGTCAGCACTATGATGATGATGACGACGTCAAAAGAGCTGTGAAACTTTGACTTCTTCACAGCCGGCTCCATTTTATAAATATAGTATTCAGAAATTGGTGCCACACTACTATAAATGCCTTACTATTGTTGGAAACTATGTGGAAAAATAGATTAAGGTACGGCCTTTATTGTAAAAATAAAATTGTTTAAAAATAAATTTTCCCAATTTTTTAATAGCCAAACAATACTCACTTTCCAAATGTATGTATTATTACACACACACACACACATACACATAGTATAAACGCCAAATACAACATTTAGAAATGTGGTATTTAGGAATTTGGCATAACTTGGGGAAATCTTGCATTTAAGATTAAACTATCAAATTTTTATTATTGCTTTGACAAGGATCGATTTCCCAAAGTTTTTGAATTTGTAAACCCAATATATTTAATGTTTGGCAACACATGCCAATGTCATTAATGGTTTTCTCACATGAAATGGCATCAAATACCCGAGCGGTCACGATTAATGGAGACTCATTTGTCAGCGTATTGTAAAAAGTCACTTCTTCACAAGATTTGTTTGCTCTTTACTGAAATTCATATTGTTAACTCGGGAAACAAAACTTAACATTTGGAATAATCAAACCATTTTAACCTACACAATACATTGTTCTACACGACACACCAAATTAGCAAAACTAAAAGCATTCCTATAACACACACACTTATCTTCAGGTATGCTGTTCTCAAATTGCCTCTGTCTATATTTGCGCAAATTACAAGCAGTCGAGGATGACTGAACCGCCTTTCCCCCTCCCTCTTCTAAATCTTTCATCACCTTCGCATTCATTTTTCTTTGCAGACTCATTTGCGAAGTGTTATTAGAACTACCATTCAAATAGTTTCCATTTGAAAGGTTTTGTTGTTTCCTAATCTCAAACACTTACCTGGTTCCACATTTCTCCACATATTAACTAATAGCTCCTATTTCCTTTGTCAATTTTTGTCATAGTCGACACAGCTTTGTTGTGCCTGACTAATTTTCTTGGCTTGTTTGTTAAAATTGGGGGTGGGGTTGAACTCTCACCCCCCAATCCCTGGGGCCTTGTGTATAAACTGATTTTCAAACTCATATAGCTGAAACTTTTTTAATATAGTAATGTATCTTACTTTGTATTATTAATTCATATGTATCACAAACTGGTATGTAATGGTTATCTACAGGATAAATCTTGAGAGATGAATCAAATTCATTTAAGTGAAAAATTACAACCTAGACACAGGAATCAAATCCGGGACCTTTGTCTTTGTGCGTCAATGCTCTGTCACTGAACCATCCTGGTTTGTATTGTATTCAAGCTCATCTTTCACTCGTCAGTATATCGAGTCTCTATTACATGATAACTGTTGGAAGTATTGGCCACTCAGAGCTATCTACAATCACAGTCCATGGTAACTCATAACTGACAGTATGCTGCCATGCACTTAGTAATATTGAACCATGTGAATCACAAAGTGATATTTGATGGCTATCCACAGTAATATTGAGTCTCTATTACATGGTAACTGTTGGAAGTATTGGCCACTCAGAGCTATCTACAATCACAGTCCATGGTGACTCATAACTGACAGTATGCTGCCATGCACTTAGTAATATTTAACCATGTGAATCACAAAGTGATATTTGATGGCTATCCACAGTATATTGAGTCTCTATTACATGGTAACTGTTGGAAGTATTGGCCACTCAGAGCTATCTACAATCACAGTCCATGGTGACTCATAACTGACAGTATGCTGCCATGCACTTAGTAATATTTAACCATGTGAATCACAAAGTGATATTTGATGGCTATCCACAGTATAAGTCCTGAGAGATGAATCAAGTTCAACTAAGTGAACATATAGACTCAATACACCAACATTTAGTGAAATATGAACCTGGATACAAGAGAAATCAGGATGGCTCAGTGGTAGATCATAGGCACACACAGTTAAAAGTCCCGGGTTCAGTTCCCAAGTCCAAGTTGTCATTTTTCATTTAATTGAATGAATTACTTTGGTTCCATTTGATATAGCTAATTTTTATTTACAGCCTTCTGATAACTTTTTTCATTCTACAGAATACAGTATTAAATTTTAATAAAACCACTCCTACATATGATGATCCTACTGGAGTTGTGGAAAAATTAAATCTCAAAACAACACCAAAACCTCAACTGTACAAGGTATAATTTAACTTTGTTAAGTAAAAGGAGATATTATTTAATAAATATATTTGGTGTTTCTCTTCAAATACAATTACAATCTCTCTTTCTTAATACGTATGTTACACTCCAATAGTGAAACCGCCCACTTCATGAATTGGGTAAATTTCTGCTCATCCAGTGAACTGGCTTCTTTGCTTGACCTTTTTACCAAGTAGATAAAATTGCATCAACTCTTGATTTTTTCGTCATAAACTGGAACTTTTTTTTTGCACCGCGTCTCACTACCTATTCGGGATGTACGCTTTGGAACTTAATGTACTATCTACTACAAGCTTAACTGAAATTTGTTTTAAGATATTATATTAAACTAACCCAACCTGAATTGATCCAACCCTATATTTTAAAGTGATTAAATGTTAAGTTAACTTAAAAATCAATCCTGTTCTTCACTTTTCCATTTCACAGACCTGTCAAAAACATGTCCAATTCATGAATTGGGTAACGATTGGAACAGCTCAGTTTATGGAATAGTTAATGAACAGGGCAACACAATTGCTGCACAAGTCATAAACTGGACTATTTTCTTACCCAGTTCATAAAATGGTCTAGAAGAGAGACTAGTTCACAGAATAGGCAGACATTTACCCAATTCATGTTCTCAGAAACTTCACAAATGGGGTATAAGAAACACTTAGTAAAATGTGAGATATATAACTATTTTGTTTTATAATTTAAAAAAAATTAATCAACTCCGAAAGAAAATGTGACAATATTGTGTAAGACTAATTAACTTTATTTATTTTTCCAGAATCTCAAGAAAACTGGAACCTTGTCCAACAGGTCATCGAGAGTTTGCCTGCTACTGATTTTCAATGTCATAAATGTCACAAAAATTTCAGTAGCAAAGGAAATCTGCAACAACACTTAAAATACCACTGTGGCAAAATACCACAGTTTGAATGTCAAATTTGCTTCAAACGTTTTTCCAGGAGAAATTCTTTGACTTTTCATATGTACATGAAACACTGTGATTCTTAGCCTAACAAAACACCCCCTTACTTAAATATATGTTCCTATTACCTTAAAATTATATCTATTGTATTTTTCATACATTTTTAGATGTTGGCATTATTTTATTATTTTACATATTGTATTCAAAGCCATAAGTAGCAACAAATTTAAAGAACAGGATTGGTCAACCAAATTTTTCTTTAAATTATTTGTTGATTTCATTTTTATGTTGCATTGCAAATACTGTATAGTAATATTGATTTCTTCCTATATGTAACAAAATACATATGTAAGAGTTATATAAAATGTTTGAACACTATTTTAACTTAGTTATTTCAACAAGCAATCTACTACTTAGTTTGTGTGGTCAATTCATTAATTGGTAATAACATTAATTAAAACACTTAAGACTATGGGTTTAGAAGTTCATTTGATTGAGTCATTACATTATGTATTTGACTATTTTGCTTGTTTAGTTGTGTAGTGTTTTAAGGTTTATAATAAATACTATTACATTCATTTATAATGAATTGTCCATTGTTGAGCTCTTATATGAAACATATAAATATATATAGAGAGAGATTTATTATTATTATTATTAATTCAGCGATCACAGACCCTAAAGTTAATGCTAGATTAACTATATTATGTACACTCTGTGTAACTTGAAATTTATCAGTCTTACCTTGACAAACTACACTATAGCCTTATTTTAAAAGCTACACCATAGTAGAATCATACAAGGTAACCTCTCAGGGTGAACAAAGGATATATATATTTTATCTATCTGGAGGGTAACATATTTTTAATTCCTCTTTATACTTTATCAAGTGTTTGCGACGGTTTCAAACAAAGCTAAACATTTGTAGACTAAACTGCCTTGGACATTATCTTAGAAATAAATTACTTCAATAGAAATTGAAAATAAAACAGATACTATTTTTAGCACGTTATATGCATATGTATTAATTGTCTTAATGTGTTAGTGGAAGGTTGAATTTAGTGTCAGTGCACCCACATTTGAATGGAGATGTAAACAATATTGCTTTGAAGGGAACCAAGTAAAAAATTTAGTTTTGGTTTGAAGCAAGGTGTCTCTTAAAACCTTAATGTTTAGGAGTTTTTTTGTTGTTGTTTCCCTGATATTATTTCTTTGATTGAACTCATTGTATGATTATTTTCATATGTTAGGTTTGTGTGTTTATAGAATCCTGGGCAGCTTAATTTCACAAGTGTTTTTGTTTGGGATGCCTTTACTTAAGAACACAGTGTATGTCGAGTGTATCTAGGGTACTTAAACTCATGGCATTATTTATCCAGGCTTTTGAGAGGAGGTTTGGCGATAGACAAATGTCATTGTCCTTATAGGCATATCATGTTTATATTTAAGAAATGTAATATTTAGAATAAATATAGGTAACCATCTTTGTTTAGCATTTGATAATGTTTTTTGGAGTTAATGGTATCATACACAATGTCCTGATTTTACTGTTTGACTTAAATTCCCTTATTTGATGAAACATTTACAATATATAATATATTTTCATTATTAATGTTGATACTTGTGGTGTGACGAACCACCATGGCTACCAACCCTGTGGAGCTGCAAAAGCTAGCACACAATGCCTAAATATCACTGGTTAACAGCCGATTTGCATCTAGTGTGTGATACATCAATTAATATGTATTTTCGGTTGTTGAATCCGAATCTGACTTCTGAAATCCTTTGTCATGTAAGGTTTTTAAGTTATTTGAGATTTTTACTATTTTTTTATTATTTCATTTAGATTTTTGTCTTGCTTGTATTCTCTTTTTTTTTCTTGAATTATCAATGACTATGCTGGTTGCACTTTTTATTTAGATGCAATATATGATGGAAGAAGTTCTAAAAATAGTCACTAGATGGCAGGGAAATTTAGTTGATTGGGAATGGTAATGCCATTGGCTGTTAGAAGTGATTAAACCACGTTAGCCCTGCTGTTTAGTGTGTGTTGAAACTTGGATGGTGTTAGTCATTTTGTATATTTCTCTTTATTGGTACCTTAGTTTGTGTTATTGTGTGTTTTTGCTTTTCCTGTGTGAACTAGTGAGACGTTCTGATATTTGTAGGTTATAATTAGTACATTGTTCTTAACATAATGGCAACTGCTAAACTTCGTAGTTGTGTAAACCACACCGATAACTTTTGCTATTTATGTGGTAAGTTCACTTCAAAAACCCAAAGAAAGCCAATCACTAACTTGGTAAACTGTACTTTAATTATGCTCTTGGAGATCAGGATAAACCCTTTGACCTCATATTGCTTGCACAACCTGCACAACTACCCTTATAGAATGGATGAAAATAAACCGCTGAGCCACGCCGTTTGCTGTCCCAATGGCTTGGCGCGAGCCAAAAGACCATATGAGCTGTTATTTTTGCCTGAAAAATATTGCAGGACATTCCAGTAAAACTAAACATACAATTAAATATCATAATGTTTCTTCAGTTCATATACCTGTGCCTCATGGGGAAGGCTTACCTGTTCGTGCTTGTCACTTGCAAACCACTGATCAGAACCATCATAAGAAGGTGAATCATGACCTTTGGAAGAGTACATCCCTGAAACTCGTAAGAGATCGCTTCACCTCATAGAATAGGTGGAGTTGAACGATTTGGTCCGTGATTTGAAACTTTCTAAACAGAAAGATAAACTGTTGGGTTCTAGACTGCAACAATAGATCCTTCTAGAGCAAGGTACACAATTTTCAAGTTTTAGAACAAGAAATAGCTGTTTGTCTGGATATTTTGAAATGAAGAATTCAATGTGTATGTGCACAGATGTGAAGGGTTTTATAATGGAGTTGTGTGTTGAACATAATCCACATGAGTGGAGAATGTTTATTGATTCATCTAAATCAAACTTAAAAGCAGTCCTATTTCATGATGGCAACAAACTTCCATCAGTGCCTTTGGTGCATGCTTTGGACATGAGGGAAACTTAAGAAAGTATGGCTTTGTTGATGGAGGGAATCAAATATAAAGATTATTAGTGGCAGATATGCTGTGATTTAAAAGTTGTTGCACTGCTTGCAGGTTTACAGGGTGGATTCACAAAAGTGCATTGTTGAAAGATTCAACCTTAGATGCTAAGCTTACAAATATCGAGTTAGCTGCTTGGTCCTCTTTCAAAGGCATTGTTTACAACTATTTGGGCAGCAGAATAATCGATAAATATGTTTCATCAGTAAGTGGTCTATTGGACAACTACAAAAACATGGGGTGGAGTGTATAATGTCACTAAAAATTCACTTTTTACACTTGCATTTTCAATTTTTCCCAAAAAATTGTGGTGCTGTTAGTGACGAGCAGGGTGAATACTTTTCACCAAGATATCTTGAACATGGACTATCGGTACCAAGGACACTTCAACCCTTCGATGATGCATGATTACTGTTGATTTATCTTTAGGGAGACTGATGAAACAATTACAAAAGAAAATCATTGTCATCCCATTTTGTCGAAGAAATATAACATTAAACTTTGTAAATATTAATATTATTATTAATGATGATATAATTCAATGTAGTAAAAAAAAAGTGAGAATGAAAGGTAGAACAATGGATGGAATCTAATGAACAAATAGTATATAAGTTATAAAATAAGTTGATTAAGTATAATTAATCTGTATTATGATAACATTTATAAGAACTTCATTAGACTTTTTTATAAGAAAATCTAAATAGTTTGATAACACATTAAAAAATGTAAACTTTGAGTCAATTTACATTAATGAAAAGTTAAAATGCAATTATAGAAATTATGAGCTCTAAGTTCCTTGTGGGAACGGGAAATTAAGAAATACAGATAAGGAAATAATTCAATTATTTTCTTTTATATATTATTTATCTCAATCTCATATTTTCTCATGTTTCTTATATCTATTTTTCAATTATATAATTCTGACTATTCTAATTTATAATTACATCTGTTTTTATAGTTGCCTCATTGTACACATGACTTAGATAGAACTCATCGTTTATATCATTGTATCTTAACTTGTTATTAATGTCAATTGTCTCAAAGTTTACATTTTTTAATTTATATGTTATTATAAAAAGTCTAATGAATTTCTTATAAATGTTATCATAATTAATACAGATTAATTATACTTGTTCAACTTATTTTATGACTTATATACTATTTGCTAATTAGATTCCATCTAATGTTCTAACTATCATTCTCACTT
This sequence comes from Timema douglasi, assembly GCA_901482245.1. Taxonomy (NCBI): domain Eukaryota; kingdom Metazoa; phylum Arthropoda; class Insecta; order Phasmatodea; family Timematidae; genus Timema; species Timema douglasi. The sequence continues at coordinate 347,191 of CABEEJ010000182.1, forward strand.
TTTTCTTTCTTTTTTTTTTTACTACATTGAATTCCTTACTACTTTTTACAATGTTTGTCAAAAATTAATATCATCGCTTAGTGTGGATTATTTTAGTGCTTTTTGTTGGTTTTAATTAGGTTTTCAAAGAAAATTGACATTAAACTTTGTAAATATTAATATCATGGTTTAATGTGGATTATTTTAGTGCTTTTTGTTTATTTGGAATAGTTTTTTACGCTATCAAGAAAACACAGGTGAGTTATGAGGGCTATGTTTTGTTTGTATTAAAAATGGTAAATATTTGCTAATGTTGTATTATTGTCTTTGTATTAGTGCTGTGTATCTTGGAAATGTGACATAATAGAGTGAATATGATTTTTCCACTGAATTCAGCACCCGAAAATAAGCTATATCCACCCATTTACAAACCAGATACAGAAAAAAAGTTTCAATTTGTTGACCAGTGATATATCAATCAATTTGAAATGTTTAATATTATAACACTACATTAAATTACTAGTATTTTTTTATATGTATATTTTGTAGTAAAATCCTTCTAAAATTGTATAAACAGTGTGTTTTATTAATAGTTTAAACGAGTTGATCATTTTTTAAATTATTTCATAACTGTTGGATTTCAAAATATTCAATCTCGCTTCTTATCAAATATTTTTCCAAATGCATTGCATAGAAATAGTTTATCTCAAACAAATAATTAAATGATTTAAACTAATTTATCATAATTTATTCCACAGGTGTACTTGGTCTTGGAAAAAATTATGAAAGTAGTGAATTCTTCTCCATGATTATGAATACAAATATAAATCAAGATAATGAAAATGTGGGTGCAAATTATGATTTTGACCTCATTCAGCATATGTGTGTTCAATGTGGGAGACATTACAAGAACAAAGTTAGTCTACAGCGACATATAAGAATGGAATGCGGAGTGGAGCCACAGTTTTCTTGCCCAATTTGCTTACGACGCTTCAAACACAATGCACATTTCCAAAGACATATTTGGAATGTTCACAAGAAGCAGTAGGCCTGTGAAAATAGTTTTACAAGCTCACTGTGATACGTGACAGTGACAAAATGCGAAGAAAAACTTATATTTAGAATCTGGTCAAACATATCTTTGTAAAGCTACAAACTGCACCCAGCTGGAATTCATAATTAATCCTGACCTATTGGGTTATTCTTGAAAGAGCCACTCAATCTCACAAACACTAGTCTATAAAGGTTACTAGTCGATGGGCTGTATTTTGTTTTGATTGTATATTTGCCATATATTATGTAATATGAACACAAAATGTTGTTGGAAACACTAAAACAAACCACTGCTGTTATTCTTGGAAATATTTTTCTTAATTAAGTAAGTTAGTGTGTTGGGAAACTGTCAGTAATTTTTTTTTCTAATGATTTAAACTATGTATTTGTAGATTACTTTGTTAAGACTACCCACATTTCTTGAGATCTTGGAGGTGATATAACTATCTACCAAAATTATCTTAATTCAATTCAAATTTACTCTATTGAAATTATTAGGGTATTAAAGAATATGAATTCTAACAAAAGCCTGGGATCTGGTTTTATCCCTCTGTAGAAAACAATACAATAAAATCCAAAAATCTGTATTATTTATCATTTTAGTTGATAAATTTCTAGATATTGTTCCTGTATTTAAAAATGGGTTCCTTTAGTACAAAACCATAGTCTAATTTTGTCCACTATTAGCAAAATATTTTAATGAATATATTGACCCAAAATATTTTTTTTTATGTCAATAATATAATATAGAGTTAGATATCTCAACACAAACTTGTGCTGTACACAGCATATTCTTAAATCCTATACCAAACATTTTCAAATTGACTCTGTTTATATAGACATTTTTAAACTTATTGTGAAACTAGGGTCGTTGGCAATACGTGGTAATTTACTTTGTTAGCTTAAAAGTTACCTCCCTAACCGTAAACATTACTTAACTCCTGGATATCAATCATACATCTGTTACCTTAGGTGTATCTCAGGATTCACAAATAGGAAACTTATTATTCATCATTTTTATTACAAGATTTGTTCCTTTAATTATATCCGGGCAGTTTACTTTATGCAGGTGATGTGAACATTTTTCAAGGACTGAATATTTTTATGACTGTGGAACTCTTCAAAACAACATAAACAAATAAACACAATGGTGCAATAGTAATTACCTTTTTTTAACTTTAATATATTTTTTAATGTGTTTAATTTTTAAAACATAAATAGAGAAAGAGAAAACAAATTAAATGTATATTTTATCTTGTCATTAACTGGAAAATATAGTTACTTTAAAGGATTTTTGTATAATTTATTATACAGACTTAACTTTTATAATCACAAATATAAATTATTTATAAATATTGGGATCCTTCAGAAGTCGGTATTGGTATGAGTGCTATGGAGCAATACTTTAATAATATTAAACTTTAGTAAGAAGAGGTTTAGAATTTAGTCCCCACTCTACAAGAAAAGTGTTTAACTCATTGAGAAACTTAAAAAAAAAACTACCTTTAATTTAATCCATCAAAGCAATGTTAAATTATATACCTAACTTAATTGTGGAAATATAATATAAAATTACTGCTCTGACACACTCAAAAGATTAATATATTTCCTTCCAAAAATTTGATTTTTTTAGTGAATATAATAACCCTATTTAAGCCCAAAATGTCCCGTTGTCTCAAATTCCTCACATAAACAATCATAGATTTGTCAAAGATAAATCAATGGAAATACTTTACTACCTGTTTTTAAATTTAAAAAAAGTGTCAGCATCTTTCATTTTTATAGTAACAGATTTTTTTGCCCTATTTTTAATTGTGTTTAATTTTATCATAAAAAAAATAATTATCCAGTTTGTAATTTAATAATGTAATGTTATAGGCCTATTTAGGCTCAACTGATGTTTATATTCAAACATTATATAACATAATTTTGTGTTTGTTATGTTGTTATTGTCATTATTTGTAATTTTAAATAAATACAATAGTTTGGCTATCTTAATGGCAGTTTTATATATTAGTTCCAGTAAAATTGAAATACAAAATATTTCACTATAAGGCATTTTTCAAATAATAAACAAAATAAGACTATTACTTTGTTTTTCATTGCAGGTACTTTAGTTATTGTACTGGTCACTATGTCCTTGTCCTTTCTATAACCATATTTTATTGCTGCCTTTCATCAACTAACACAAGTAGACCTACTTTATAATTTCTTATAGAATAATTTATAGATGGCGGGCAGGGGGGACATGCTTTCACATAGAAATAAAGAAAATACGTAGTTACTTATTTATATTATGTTGTTAGGAACTCAAAAGTTCATTGCTGCACTTAACCTTATCTTGAGCTAGTTCTATCCTGTCCATTCTAATGTTATTCTTCCATCTGCATCTTGGTCTTACCATTGGATTTGCCAGTGATTTCCCTAAACAAAGTTCTTGATTCTCCCATTCAGGCTACATGTCCTGACCACCATAATCTACAATATTTGACTATCCTAACACTGTCTTGTGTCGAGTACAGATTATGTAATTCATCCTTATGTGACCTCCTCCACTCCCCATTATCCTCGTGTCTTTTTGGATCAAATATCTTCCTAAGCACCTTGGTTTCAAACACCTAAATCTTTTTTCACCTTGTAGGGTAAGTGACCATGTTAATACTTCATGGTTCCATATAGAACATAGCATTTTATGAATTTATATTACTAACATTTCAATACCTCCCTTTATTAACTCCACTGGGATTGAATCTATACTTGGTGATTTAGGGTTAAACATTCACCTTCAGTAAATATATAATGTTAGTTTAGTGTGTGCAGAGAAACACTGGCCTAGTTTGCAATATTCATTAAAGCAAATGTTAAAAATGTTTACTATTAGGATTCGTTGACATTAACCAACTTATGGAAATATTTCTGTCGATATAGTTGTATATCAACATACATGGCTTATTTGTTGATCTTGATGGTTTCATTGTATAACCCCAACTTTCTTACAAATTGACATCTAGAAAAGGTTACTAATTCTACTTTTATATATTTATACGTCAAGTCATGTGATCTTTGGATGTCACTTTTGATTGATAGTATCAATAACTAGAAAATAACACTAATATGGTAAAATTTTATTGATGCTGATCATAAAAAAGGTGCTCTAAATGTTCATTTGCAATAAAATCAAAGTGTATTATATAATTTTAATCGACTTTGTAAAAAGGAGGTTCTCAATTTGACCTGTATGTATTTTTTTATGTGTGTTCAAGCATAACTTTTTACCAGATGTAATGCTTTCAATTATGATTTCTTTATTTTGTAGAGCAAACTCCTCTGGTGGTCCAATAGTAAGTTTCTTCCAGATAGCTTAAAGTAAGCCGGGGAAAATAAATTGAATTAAAACAATTACATTGTCTACATAGACGGCTTGGAGATATTTTTCTTTTTAATGATTCCTTAGCATTGAATTGTTATGGCTTGATTATATAAAAAGCCTTATGTCATTCCGATATTAAAAGTATTTTCATCATGCGAAACTACATAAAAAAAAATTTGTTTCAGGTATTATTGAAGCCAAATTGTGTGTGCATAAAGTGCAATATTGCTGTGGGTAGAAAGCTTTGTTACATATTGAGCACGGTACATCATTAAACACATGAAGTGTTAATTTAAAAGAGTTTTTATTGAAAAATTGCCTTCATTTATGAGTCACTTGATGCATAATTTGCACATGAACATTTCTTTTGTCAGCTGGTTTCTTTTTAACCTCTGGGAATCAAAGTCCTGTGCATCCGTCACTCGACACAAACACTGTTCTAAAAGATCCCTTGGTAATCTCTAATTTACTAAACTGAGGCAATGTGAATGTGGATTGGCACTCTCATTTGATAGACACTTGTGAATCAATGAGAGAGACTCGGAAGTCTCATTTGATACACGCGCGTGTATCGAATTGAGCCGATCATCCTTTTCATATGCAATCTCTCTAGCTAACCTGGAATTAACAAATCCCTGCATTCCAGAGAGCCTTGGCTCACGCTCAGTATGAGTCTCTTTACTCTTCATTTCTTTTCTTGTTTTTTTATTATCAAGATACAGGTTTCTTGCATTTCGCGTGTCTTGATAATGGCGTTTTTTTCACACAAGTAGTGTTTTTTGTTGGCCTACCCATATTTTTAAAAATTAAACGAAAAATGTATGAAATATAAAACACTTTATATATAAAATCAACTTGACTAAAAACACTAATAAGTAAAAAAAATATCATATTTTTTTAATCTTCTTAAAAAAATTCACTTTTGAAGTCGGCGCCAAATTACCGGTGATAACTAAAACAAATAACTACCTACAACTTACAAAAAATAACTTACAAACCCTGCACAATCTATAGTACACAAGTTTGAATAGTGGCCTTACATTTTTAAATCACAAGTCATGGACTGAAAAATAAAACCAACAACAGCGAGTTTTTTTCTCATGAAGAAGCTTGTCATCAAGAGGAATGTTCATGAACCAGTTGTCTATTGTCTATGTTTTTCTGTTTGGACCTCTTATTGATTCAAACATTTGTTCAATATAGTTACTAAGTAAGTTATAGTAAACGCAAGGGAAAGAATAGTAAGCTATAGGTAGTTGTTTGCTTTAGTTATTAATTTGGTCCTGTCTTCAAAAAGTGAAAATTCAAAGAAGATTAAAAAATATTATTTTTTACTTTTTAGTGGGCATATAACCTTAACGGGTACTAAGATGGGTTGCAAAAAACAACACTTTTTTGTGCATTTTTTAAGTTGGTTTGATTTTTAATTGTTTACTCATTCGTTTTTAGACAGTAACATGTAGTTAAACAATTAAAATAGCGTTTTAAATTTATAATTCTTGAAGTGTAGTGACATCAGTGGTGGCTCATGAGTTTGAACACTGGGGGTGTTACTCAGGTGAATAGGAAAAAGGAAGTGTCGAGTGTGGGGGGAAGGAGATTTATGAGGAAGCAAGAGGGGTTCTTCTTAAAAATATAAAACCAAACATTTACTAAAACTTATTAATTTTTAAGACTTATTGTAAAAAAGGTCATTCAAATCATATAAAATGAAAATTTATATTTAAAAAAGAGTGATATGGCTGGAAATAAAAAAAACTCTCCTTTGGTTTGTGTATACTCTTTATAGCTTAAAATAATAGTGATTTTATTTTTATATTTTTGGACTATAGTAAGCCTACTTTAATGAAAATACATTAATGATGACATAATTCAATTAGTTCTAAAATATAAGCCAAATATAACTTTTGATCTATAAAACCATTTAAAAAGTCGAACAAATTATTAAAAATAGAACAAAGTATCAATATTGGGTAAATAAACACAAATTATACTAATTAAAGAGGTAAAGCCAGTTATTCTTTTCTTAAAATAAATATTAGATAATAAATTAAATGCAAATGATATAACTATGTTAATTGTAATTTAAAGAATCATAATATTTTAAAATACCCATTTACTTTTGAAAGGGAAGAAAATGCTTTGAGCTTATATTTGTATAAAATTGTTTGAACTACAAATTAGTACTAGTTGCCCTTAGATGCATTAGTAAAAATACACCCTTTGTTTTTAATTTTAATTTTTCCAATTTAACTTAATCGAGAAATATTAATTGTTAATAAATTAAACACATTCTTGTTTTAGTATTCATTTCTCTGCTTATTAGATAAACAGTTAAACATGCAAGACTACAGAATTAAAGTAAAACAAAAATATTAGTCACACGGTCCAGTTCTAAGCTAGACAATGACTCTTGAGATGATCCGCAATGCTTGCAGCTCCAATTCTACATTACTTCTCAGGTATATCCCCTACGCCCCCCCTCTTTGGCTTCTACACTTCACCACTATATAAGGGGTTCAGAGAGGGTTGCAGCGCCTGACGCATATCCAGTACCCTCATGAAAACCTTCCTTCAAAACAGCACAATTACTGTCCGTAAAAATTATAAAATCTGATATATAATTAAATTAATTATAATCTTCTGAAATGTCTTATAGTTGACTATACTAAATTAAAATAAAATGTATATAGAATGTTTGGAGTACTGCAGCTCTTATGCACTGAGTGACATTATTATGTAAACCTTATAATACTAAATTAATGTATAAATTAAACCAGGTATGAACTTATTTGTATGTAATTATTGGAACACAGTAGTCTTATATTATTACATCACTACAGGATAAAACATATCTGATAGTTAAAAATATACTAAATCTTCTTTCATGCATATAAATGTATCAATTTATTTTATCAGAAACTTTTCCCGTCTACAAATGTTTTTAATCTTAACATGCTTTCCAATTTTAAATTTGTAAGATAAATATATCTTTATCTACATGCTTCAAAATTTTTATTGAATATCATACTTGCTTCACACTTAGCTTTGATAATTGTCATGGCTTCATTCAAGATTGGCCATTTAGCTCACAAACCCTAAGAAAATTGAAGGGCCATAACCAAAGATATGATATTATCATGAATTTTTGTCAACCTTTTAACCCATTTGGATGGTTGAATGGTCTGAAGTGTCACATTAAAAATATACAGGACTATTGATGACAGGCAGATTGAAGTTTGAATCTTGGTTAGATGTACTGAGGGTGCTTTTTCATAAATAATATCTCACTCTCCCTCCACACAAATACATTTACGCTCTATAAAGTCAACCTTCCTCAACCTTAGCACATCAGCATAATTAGTACAAATAGGTATATCATAAAAAGCTAGTGCAGTGCAATAATATTAAAAATATTGTTTTTATTATTTTCTGCTACATATTCATGAATTTAAAACTAGAGGTTCAAAGGTCCTGAGTTCAATCCCAAGCACTTCAAAAGTTTCTGTTAAAGATCTAGAATGAGCTTTACTCCTCCTTGTGTGAAGAGAAAATGAGGATCCACTCTATGAAAGCAGCTCCAGTCTATAAAACTAAGATTAAATGCTGAAAGGCTCTTATGCTGATCACATGACACACTCTATCCACCAAAGTTGGCATTATCTTCGCCAAAAGATGGCACTTCTCATTTAGTGGTTCTTGATTGCAGGTTGATGCCATGGAGTTGAAATGAACAATGCAATTTGATTTAATAAATTGTAACTAACACGAAACTAATGAAATAATATTCTTAATTCTGTTACAGATATGATTATTGAGCTTAGCGATAAAAAAGTGGTCATTTCACCATTTTTCCTGAATGAATATAATCAAACAAATTTTCTACCAAATATCTTGAAGACAGATTCATGCAACAATGAGACATCAATAAATCAACATGGAAGTGAATTATTACATTATTCCTCTATGCCAATGTTAGGGCCCTTTGCTTGTGTACGTTGTGGAAAGTCATATCAACACAGAAGAACTTTGAATCGCCACCAGAAATTGGAATGTGGAATAGAACCACAATTTTTGTGCACCTACTGTTCTAATCGCTTCAAGCATAAATCTCACTTAATGACACACATGAAACGTGCCCACAACAAACCATTGATTCAATTTGAGAAGAATGATTATGAATAAGCTTGATAGAACAGTTTTATAAAGTCACTTTTAATTTTTGTTTAGAACTTTTGTTTCCAGTGGATTGTATATGGAAAGTAATATATTTAATTTGTCTCAGAACGAAATGCTGTCACTTTGAGGTACCAATCAAGTGTGTTATATGTACAAAGTCAAGAAAAGCATTTGGGGATATCTTCCTTACTAACCATTTAAATTTGCAAACTCAGAATGATAATATTGCCAACTGTTCTGATTTTTTTTATATGCCCTATGAAACTATATTACTCATTTTTAACCGCTGATAAAAGTAATCCTTTATTCTCTGTGTTGAAATACAGAAACTTGTTCAGTGTTCAAATTCTTTACATCAATCAATCATTTAGTAAAATTTGTAAGTATTTGAGATAACTTTTATATTCTCACCATGCGCTTTTAAAGGTTTATATTACTTTATGAATTAATTAAACATATTTTACATAGCTACACCATTTGTCATAGTCCTTTTCACAGTTGAGACTGGAAACAAATTATAAAAATAAAAATGCTGTCACTGCAGTACATTGAAGGTCTATTATATATTGTGTGTGTGAAAAAACAAAAAATTCTGGCTTGTTAGAGTAGTGCTCAACTGTGTAATGTGTAATACACCTTAAAGTACTGTTAGTTTAGTATTGTCTTCTACAAACTATTTAACATGTCATGTTAAAAATTTATTTTAAAAAACCTTGAAATATTCTCGTATTATCCTCCACAAGCTTTAACTCTCCACACCTCTGATTTGGAAAAATATTTGCTGGATTTATTATTAATAATATTACATACAATTCATATCACTCATCTTTTTCTCTGATACTTTACCATGTTTCTTTAATTCCTGCTCTTGTCCAAATAGGGACTTAAAAAAAATTTGTTTTAAGTTATATTCCAGTTTTCCAAACAAGTAATATATATTATTTTAGTTGTATACAGAATTTTGTTTGGATCTTTTTTTGTTTTTCAAAATTATTTAAATTTTTAAGATTTCTTTTCATTTGTTTGGTAAACAGAACTAACACATTATTCTAATCTTAACCAAATCATTAAATGCCATCTCTGTAATCTAGACCAGAATATTTATCATGTATATTGAAAAACTTTTTATTTTACCACCAAGAAAGTGTTACAATTTTGAACATTAGATACGTTACCAGTACCTATCGCTTTTATAATACTAATAATAATACATACCTATCGTAGCTTTTAAATGCAAATTTCTTTGGTTTGGTTTTACCCATTGTAATTCAAGATATGTAGGGCCTATTTAATGAGTAGCTTTTAATTGTGGGTTTATTTAACATTTAGTATGTTTATAAAAAGATATTGGCATTGTTCTGGCCATAATTAGGAATATTGTGATAAATAAAAAAACATATTCTAAATGCTATGGAGAAAACTACATTTCACAAAATGTCCATGCTTTTGTGTTGGCTATTTATAAATATTACCAATCCTAGTGGCTTGGTTGTATGGATGTTTGTACTAAGATTAACATTTGTTTATTATGTTATGCAAAATAAACAAAAAGATATGAAAATTGTTAGAAATTAAAACTTTATGATTTAAATATTTGTCATTAATTTTATTTCTTAGCTATTTCATTAAGTCGGTTAATTGTACCTTATTGTTTTCTTGTTAGATATTAATTAGGCTTGCTAACTTATTTATGTGTTAATTTCCTTGATAATTTCTTTTCTCTCGACTTTATCAAAGAGTAGCTATGGTTCAAATATAAGCATACTTTTATTCAAGACTTTATAAAATATTATTTGCTTCATTTTAGTTTATTCAAATATTAAAAAATATTTAAATTAAATTGTTACCATTTATTCAAATAAATCAATTAATTAATATATGTTTTTATACTTTAAATAACTAGAAAATATTAAAAATCTATAAACAAAATTATTAGTATCATAGTTGATTTTATTAATTGCATATTTATTGAATTCATCAAAATAATATTCAAATTAAATCGACTGTAAATTATATTTAATTTTTGTTTGTATGTTAACACCCAAATGTTCACTTAAACTTAAATATTTTTGACGTAACTTTGCATGATGAGACACACAGTGAGATTTAATTAAATTTTTAGGTAATCTTTATTAATGTTCCAGGCAGAAGAACTGTTTTACAACTTGATGAAGGAACATTATTCAGCCAAACACCATTGTCCTATCATAACTCTTCATCGTCACTTCCTGATTTTCTTCTAAACACTTTTGGTGGGGAGGGTGAGAGAAATTTAGTAAAAATGAATAAGGCTAGTTTGATTTTGTATTATTGTCCAAACTGTTCAAAGTCTTATCAATACAAGAAAACATTAATGAGACATCTTAGGTTTGAGTGTGGTAAAGAACCACAGTTCCAATGCCCATACTGTCCCCATCGATTTAAACATAAAAATCACTTGATCACACATTTATTTGGTTGTCATAAACAAGAGCAATCTTCATAGAAACCTACTAGTCATTCAATCTGATCAATTCATTTAGTATTATATGAAGGGCTACGAGCAAAAATGTACTGTGTCACAACAATGACAGCTATAATTCAAATTTTGGTGTCTTATATTTTCTTGCACAGGGCTGCAAAGATAGTAGTATTGATTTCTGAATGTTAAAAGTTTACTTAATACTAGGGCAAAAGAGTTATTCATGATAATGACCTTTAAAGGTCCCATCCCTCTTGTGTCCAGCTGATTGGCCTGTGATGGGGAGGTTAAAGTTCAAATTTCGGTTGACTGCATTGATGGTGATTTTCCTAAATCAATTCCCACCCTCCCTTTTAGCAAACACAGGTACATTTCCTTTCTCATTATACCTCCTTGGCTTAGTTAACGCATTAAGACGAGTTGAAAGAAAATCAAGGGTTATGAATTATTTATTTCTTAAAACCTTAAGAAATATAGATCACATTGAGAAGTAAAAAGTGATGATGATTTAAAAAAAAAAATAACTGCTGAAAATCAAAGTTGAAAACCAGAATTTGGAAACTTAGAGTAGTTTGAGTACTGAGGAATTCTGCTGACACAGGATGACTACTGCATCAAGGAAATTAGGTTGGGTATCGTCATGGCCAAGGAAGCTTTCAACAAGAAGAGGTTACTGTTGACCATCAAGTTTAGTTTGGAACTGAGTAAGAAACTGATGAAATGCTACATTTGGAGCATCGCACTGTATGGAGCAGAAACTTGGACTCTTAGGAAGAGGGAAAATAAATACTTGAAGAGCTTTGAAATGTGGTGTTGGAGAAGACTTGAGAGGATCAGGTGGACAGACAAGGTGACAAGTGAAGAAGTCCTAAGAAAAGTGGGTGAGAAGACAACCATTTTGGATGTGATTCTTTGGTACAAAACAAATTGGATCAAACACATCCTTAGGAAGATCTGTGTTCTGGATGACATTATAGAAGGAAAGAGAGCTTAGGAAGGAGGAGGATTTAAATAGTGAATGGCTTGAAGGAAAGAAGAAAATTCTGGCAGCAAAAGGAAGCAGGGGCATTGGCAGTCCAAGTTCACTGACAAAAGGAATGAACCTGTTGTAAGACAGAACACCTAGTAATAATAATAATAATAATAATAATAAATATTAATATCTCATTATTACCATTTAATGACCCTTAATGGGTATTATCCTCAAAACTTTGTTATAATGCAAAACCTAGCTGTGCAAGTATGTGTTTTGTAAGTGTTTATGTTCAATATACACATCATAATGAAACCATGCTTCAACACAAACCTCTCATAATTTAGAAGGAATAAGATTTCACTCTATTTGATAGTAATCTTCTTATCACCCATTTACATTCAATTTTATTTGGTTCACCATTATAAAATTAAGTGACTCTTTTGTAAATTAATATTCTAATTAAATAAGGTTGAAGGGTTTTAATAAAGCTAAAAGATCTTACAAATTAACTTGTAATTTTTATTTCTAAGCTCTAATTTTAACACAAAAATAAACTTTTGTAGCATCATTGCGTAATCAAGCCATACCAACCGAGTTTTGGTGAAGATGGTTCCAACTTATGTGAAAAGAGGGTGACTCTGACCCCTAGACCACAGAGGTGGTCCTAAATTATAGCTATCAAAATAAATTTAAAATGTTTAAAATGTGGTATTATTTAAACACCATACCATACCACACAACAGCTTAACATGACATTTATTCCATGATTGCCACACTGTAGAATTAGATCCAAAACAGCAGACACATGTTAAGGGAATGTATTCATAAAATGAGAAATAAAAACTTTTCAATCATTGCTTGTTAAAAATCATCTTCAATGATATTTTGTCTTAAGGGATAAAATAATATTAGAAGAAAACCACACAAAACAATAATTGAGTTGTTAAAGATCTTTTTAAAATAAAAATCTATAATTTTAATGTTAATCAACTAATTCCAACCAAGAGGTTAGTAAACATGTGACTGAATTTATAATAAGTTCTGGATTCAACATCATAAATACTATATATGAAAACCCCCTCCATTTTAAGGATAATGAGTTCATTTGTGTGAAGGTAATTTAAGGGGTGGAAATATAAATTTAGATCTTATAGCTTAGAACAAAATATTTTTGGCAAAGTCTCTCTCAATATTTATTTATTTTTGGAATTGCTTTGTAATATTAACTTAACACTTTTCCTGATTAATTCATATGTATCATCAACTGCCACAGGATGGCTCTCCTTAGAATCAATCCTGATGCTGGAATATATTTCATTTAAGTGTAAAATAACAACTCTACACAGGAATCAAACTTGAGGACTTTGGCTTCAGGTGTCATTACTGCCTTTAATGTTGTAAAGCACCGAGACTGTAAATAGATCTGATTGACCAATAATTTCACAAATTACCACAGTTAGACTCAATCATACAACTGGGGTAAAGTGGCTCTGTACCTGATATGAACTAGGATAGTTAAAAAGGTGGAGCATTGGCATGTAAAATCAAAGGTTCTGGCTTCCATTCTTGTATCCATGTGGTAATTTTTCACTTAATTGAAACCTTTTATGGTACTTATACTCTACAAATGTCATGAAGGTCCCTTGCTGTCAATTACATTTTACCTATATGTGAATCGTGTATAACATATCCATTTGATTAAATACTTACAATAAATGCTTAGAATGAAAATAATGATGATGATATAATAATAATAATAATATAATTCACAAAACAATATTTATTTGACAGCAAAAAATTACAGAAAAGTATGTTATTGGGGTTAAGCCACATGTAGATACTAATTAGAAAATCATTTATTTTATGTATTAACATATATTTTACTACACATCTTATGAGTTTGTTGTAGAAGAAGCACATAAAAGACAGTTAATCTATGTATTATTTAAAACATATCTTAAAAATATTTCTGCCTTTGAATATATTTGTGGTGTTGTCAAGGTAATAAATAAATGGTTTTAATATCTGAAAGCAAGAAAAGTGCAAAATATTATACTTTCAATACAAACACTGAACATCCATCCATATACCTAGTTCATTTAAATTATATTTAATTAATTTTATGTTATTGATGAGCTCAAACATGAATTTTGAACTACATCATGTATTGTTTCTTTTGGTAAAACATATGGCATACTCTTATTGTAAAAGTATTGTATTATTTGTATTAAGCCCAATATATGACAAAATTTTTTACAATTTCTCACATTGATTGCATATAATTTTTATTTAGAACTGTTCACACAACACATTTGAAGTAATATAATATTTGCACATTGCAATGGCTTATTTGCTTACTGTATTCTACTTTCAAATTACAGAGGACATGTTCGGAAAATACTAAACAATCAGGTCTCATAGACAACATAGTGAGTGTTAAATATAGAAATGACACTTGATTGTTCTGTTTTGATAAAATTGGAATAATATACATGCATAAACACTTAAGGCATAATCCATTGTTTGTCAAACATCATTTTATAAATCATCTAGTTACATAGAGTCTAATATCATTTCTCTTAGAGACGGTGGTGGCAGAACCAGCGAGTGGAGGCACGTGAGGAATTGCCCCCCCCCCCCCCNATTAAGCTGAAAGATTGCCTTGTATTAAATTATAAAAAGCTTCTAAAGGCATCCACTTTTCAAAAATTTGACATGTATAGTAACTAGAAGCATTTCATTTTTGAAAAAGTCTATCTTCTAGAAATATCAAATTTTTAAAAATTTGACTAGGAATAGTAATTAAAAGCATTAGATTTTCAAAAAAGTGTGTAGGTGAAGAACACTAAATAGCTTCTAGGAACATCAAATTTTCAAAAATTTTAAAACAGTGTGCCACTACAAATATAATCCAGAGCAGCAGTTCTCAACCTTTATTTAGATTGTACCCCTTGGCCATGACTAAAAGTTTAATGTACCCCCAAAATAAAAAATATATCCAAATTACAGGTTTAAAAAAAATGACCAAATGGTATATTATTTACTTATTTAATCTATTGGGGGAAAATATCTTTAATAAGAATATTTCAAATGTGAAAGAGCTATTTAGACAGAATCCTACTGTTAAATAGCCTTAACATTATCTCTCATTGAGAATCGTAATGATAAGTTTAAAAAACACATAATTTTACTATAATATAATTCTGGAGCTGACCCTGAAGTTTTTCATTGAAAAGGGTGTGGCTGCATGGTCTGGCACAATTTTTGGATGTCTGGTTGTCCAGTTGAATGTTTCAAGCAGTTCCAAATTTAGCCTATTGGGGTACTTATCTTTTAGGTACAGTAAAGCATAGATGAAAAACCACTCTTAGAGAGATATGTTTTTAGTAAGGCATAGTAAACTTAATGGTATGGTCAGCGATATGAGGAAACTCGTTCACTCTTTGCAACCAAAGCTCTTGAGGCTGGGTTTGAGGGTTTCATCACAGGACAGTTCAATAATTTCTTTTGTTGAAAATAAATTTGGTATACTGGAGTCTTCCACTGTAGAAAAAGAGTCTCGCATCCAGAACCCGCTCCCTAAATTATTAGGAAAATATTCGTCAACGTCTTCAATCAAACCCATACAATGTTCTCTTATGTTGTTCACAACAGAATCATGACGCTCAAGTTCATTTTCTTCCATTACATTTTCTAAAGATGGAAAGAATTACAGTTGTCCTTTCACAACTCCTTTTGTTGCAAATTGAAGTTTCTTTTTTAAATCTTTTATTTTGTCATGAACCATGAAGGGTGTTGTGTGTCTACCCTGCAAACCTTTATTCAGCTCATTCAGTCGCTGCAATACTTCAACCATGAAAGATAGCCTGGAAAGCCACTGCTCATTTGTAAATTTGTCGTTAAGCTCACACTTGTTGTCAAAGAGGAAAACTCTAACTTTTTGTCTTGTTTCTTTAAAAACGAGCAAGATAATTTCATTTAACAAGCCACCTTAACACACTTTCTATGTTTGAGTAACATTGTCATGAATCGACCGATATATAATACATAAACACATATAGATTGGAACTAATTAATATATAAAGATCACCGCATCATCTCTACAACTGTGATGCGAGTTTGAGTAATATCGTTGATAGGGAAAGAGTATGTCACCATGTTGTGACTGTTCAGGAAATATTCTAAAATTACTCTAAATATAAGCAAGATAACTGCTAATGTAGAAGGTGTCAAGTAGAGGGTTGAAAATTCTTAGAAATCTGTCTCCAGCCAAGAGCAAATAGGGGGAAAAGATGGGTGGAAATAACCAGATAGCGGTAAAAGCCAACAATTAGGGTTTTTAATAAGTCTCTTGTCATTTGGTCAACTTTCCCTTGAGAGCTGCTCGCGTACCCCCTGAAATATGCTTGCATACCTCTGGGGGTACACGTATCCTAGTTTGAAAACCGCTAATCTAGAGGCATCTAATTTTCAAAAACGAACAAGGGGAGGGCCTATAAATATCCTCTAGGAGCATCCAAATTTCAAAAAGTTGCTGAGAGGGAACTCTACTCCAAATAGCCTCTGGAGGACTTTATATATTTTTTAATGTTTCACTAGAAGAGCATTTCACATAGCTTTTAGAGGTATCCATCTAATTTTTTTTTTAATTTGCCAAGGACCATTCTAAATAGCTTCTGAGAGCATCCAAATTTTTAAAAAAATCTTAAGGAAGACCACTTTAAATAGCTTCTATAGTAATAATTTAATTTTCATACAAATTCGAGGTTAAGACCATTCTATATAGCTTATAGAAACATGCAGATTTAAAAAAAAGTTCTGGTGTAGCACCACTCCGAATATTTTCTAGAGGAGTATAATTTTCAAACAAAAATAGCTTCTTTGACCTACTGTATTTCAAAATGTTTTGTGAACTAACCCCTCCAATTAACTTGTAGAGGAGTCTAATTTGCAAAAGACATCTAGTTGAGGGCCACTATAAATATCTCAAATGGACATCAACTTTTCAACCATTTGCTGGGGGAAGGTCTCCTGATAACCCTTTGGTTTGGGGGTCGAAAACCTCATTTTTTGACTGATTGCCTCTAAACGAACAAGGATTTGGCGCCACTGTTAGCTTATAAACAAGTTATATAGGTGACTTAATTTAAGACAGCAAAGGAAATTGTCTATCTGCAGGCATCAGTTTGGTGGACATAGGCTACCTCCTGTACAATAGGGGGGAAGGCACACAACATACAAATAATATTCTTGAACAAATACAACATAGCAATAATATAAGTATTACCCTATGATTGCTCTAACTATTATATGCAAATAACCTGGCGCTGAAGCGAAATTTAAATAATCATTTCTTGCTAGGCAAGAATAAAACAGCCCATTTACTAATTTAAAATCAAATTTTACACAAATAGTTCATCAGGATTTAGAACTATCAATTAAATTAACTGAGACATACCACAGTAAATTCAAATGGCTTAAAATACCTGAAACCTCCTGAATCTACAGTTAAATAGTATCAGAAATCACAATTTAATATAGAAAAACTTGTTATTAAAAACGGAGTTGAGCCAAAAATAATGTATCACCGCTTCTCCTATTAGAAAGAATACTCTTGAGTGACGAATACAGTAGTAATGGTATACAAAGAAGAAAGTTGAATGAGTCATAAAGTTATATATATGATAATACACAAAGTATAGGTTAAATAAAACATAAGAGAGAAATATACAAGTTTAACAAATCAGTTTATCATAGTTAAAACAAGGCGGAACTAATACATAGGGTATCACTTGATTATATACTAAACATTCCATTGTTTATTGATGGGAATCATTTCATTTAACTGAGACATTGTTGTCCCAATCAGGAGTGTTAGGTGTTAAGCACCTTGTTTTGACTTGCAACCAGGACAAGTATGGTTGTGTCTTAATTATAAAAAGGCGTGACTCATTAAAAAAAAGAACAAACACACATTTTAAAACAAAGGTGCTTCTGCCTGAATACAACGGCAATTTAAATTGGACGCAACTATAGATTTGAGGTTAAGCGACATTACATAACACTACTCTAACCTTACAGCTACTAGGCTATAACCTGATAGGCATAGAAAAGAACAGTAGTCAAACTATACCCAAATCTAGAATGTCCTAGTTTAAGGCGTTACAACGAAGGCAGTTAAATGGGCTAGCTAGCATGAGTTGACTCCATAAGGAGTTATAAAATACAAAGGTTAAGTTCCTAGAACTGTAACTATAAGTTAGCAAACAGTTAAAGGGGAGATACCAAGAATCTAGGTTGTAAAGATACTATGGCTTTGGACTTGTGGCATACCCATGAGTTGATCACTGTACAAAGGTACAACAATAATAGAAAGATGACACATCTAGGTCATAGAACAAAGCTATAGATTACCCAATCTCCCACTTTTCCGAACTAAAAGGTAAGACCATCTGGAACATGGCCACACAGTATAGGGCATTGGATTATTGCCCAAATATGTAAGACAATGTCATATCTACATATCAAAACAGTTCAGAAACTCTGACATTCAAAACTTTGTCTTATGGACTTATAAAAACAGGTCAGCTACTTTGATATTCTAAACTATGTCTTATGGACATATAAAAATGGGTCAGAAAGTCTGACATTCAAAACTATGTCTTATGATCTTAGACTAACAAGCTGACAAGCTAAATTTAAACCCATTAAAAAATATCTAAAGGTAAATTTATGAATCACTCAAATTCTACCAACAATGACTAGCAAAAATATAAATTATTAAGTCAAAAAGTTATGTGGCTAAAAATATAATAACATTTTACTAAACATTCTAAAAGTGGTTGAAAGTAAGGAGTGGTTATAATTTAAAAGTTAAGACTTAGATAGATTACTCTAAAGATATATATAAAAAATTAAATATTATAATCTAAACAGTTAATAAGTTGGTAGATGTTTTCAGTGAAATCACATTCAACATGTATTATTAGGCTCTACTTCAGCTGGAAAAACATATTGTCAAGTATAAACAATTAACATGAAATTAAAAAATGCATCAATAACTTGACCATACACAAGTTGCAGACAAGTTTAAAATAAATAATACACTCTAAAAATGTTGTTACAAAAATTATTTAGAGATGTACAATATGGTATGGATAAAACAATGTTTCCTTCAAATATGTTGAGAGTTAAAAGTATAAAATTTAATCTATGATTAACATCTACCAAAACACATTCTAATGAGGTAATTGAGTGTTGTTGTTACAAAGACTATTAGATATCCAATATATTATGGATTGAACAATGATTTAAGTTTTAATTAGGTAATAAGTAGAAAATGTAAAAATTAAATTTTGAGGTTAATATTTGCCAAATGAGTTAAAAAATAATTAAGTAATGTGGAATTATCCAAGTCTTATCTGTTTCCTTGTCCTATTACTCTTATGTGAAATCCGGCACCGATAAGGATACTGTAATTACTTCATTTTGACATGTTTCACAAGGAAACTGCAAAACAAAATTAAAGAAGCATGAAGAATAAATTGTAACTTACAGTTATACAAGAAGTCTTGTAAATAACAGTTGGATATTTATGAATATGCAAAAGAAAATGACTAAACAAGCGAACTTACTTGGGTCTTTGATAAGAACATAATGTGTTAATACAACGGCAAGATGTTAAATAGCTAGGGTGTGCTCCAAGAGAACATTTTAATGAAGTTCAGTTGTCTTTACAATTAAAAATATTCTGGACTGAAAGATTTGATGAGAGGTAGGAGAGTTATAAAAATGAACCATAAATAATTGTAAAAATATTCTTTTAAGTGATTCATGTTTGCACATATAAGATGTGGGAGTTTAGATAATACGAGCTAAGGGCAGTAGTTATGCATCTTTTATATAAAAACTTTTTTACCCAAAATAAATCAAATAATTTTCCATTATAAATATTTTATTTTATTTTCATTACATGGTGACCTTGAGAGTTCTTAAACATTTGTCAAGGGTGTTCTGTGGTTCTGGAATTTAAGGACAACTTTTCCTTTTAATTTAAAAAGTTTCTCATTTAATATTGTGTGATCATGAAAGACTTTCAACAACCCTCCAACCCCCAAATTGATATTAAAGGGGGCAACAAAATGTGAACTCATAGGATGAATAAGGCTAAAATAAAAACTCATTATGAAAAAGGAATTTTTTTTTTCGTTTCATCGCAAACTCATGATATAAGTGTAGGGAATTTTGGAACTCTATGGTGTCCTATTTCATTTGTTTGCATAACATACTCTCACCCCTTAACCTTCCCACTAGAGAGGGCTATAAAATCCAATTTTGACTGGTAATTATTTTCATTGCATGAATATAAGAAACGTAATCTTAATAAAATCTCACAACAACACCATACTCATATTTATTTATCTGTGGCAACTTATTGTGAAGATCTTACTTAATTATGGCATACAAAGAAAAATGTATGAAAATGTTGGTTCTCCCCTCCTATATCAGAGATGGAATAATTTGTTTGGCCTGCACATAATTTAAACTATTCCATGCACACATCTCAGGAAAACGAAAGAAAGTGAACCAACCCTTATTTCTCATTGAGGATGGTTCATCAATCGAAACTGTTTTAAATAGAAAGAGTGGCACTACATTTTACTCTCTCTAAAGCCAAAATTATTAGTTTTCCATGTTATGACTGTCTAGACATGCAATGATTTGTTGCACTGATTTGTTAGGTTGTTATTATTATTATATAAAGTTTATATTATATGTTTTATTCTCTTTGCAATGATATGAGCTCACTCTCAAGATGGTTGGAGACAGTTGCAAAGATAAATTATTTTATTTTGATTTGATTATAAAAATGTAATGTAGGCCTATAGTTATGACAATATAAAACATTATTTTGAAGAAAATATAATAAATTTGTTTGTATTGTTTGGATCTCAATGATTACTAATAATTGGATCTTAAAGGTTGAACTATTATTATCTAATCTGTAAACTTTACTGTAGGGCTTCTAAAAGCAGTCTATAATCTGAATAACTGCTTTTTGGCTAATATAAAACCTATTTTCATTCGGTTTTTATACATTATATAGTAAGGAATATTAAAATGTGATACAAATTAGATTAAAAAGCATATCTAACGCTGAATTAAAATCAATTTTAAATCAAAAACCTTATAGTAAATAACACAAAATTATCAAAAATCACACTAAAATAAAACAATGCACCAAAACTGCAGATATTAAAATATTTATTAGTTAGTGCTTATTAGCAAATATGTTTTCAGCCTCATTCTTGGATTGTTAAAAATATAATTAATGTTTTTACCATGGTTATGTACATAGATATTTTTCATTATCAATTTTTGTTGTAGCGGTAGCTATCTTTAAACCATTAGGAAAGGCTAACTATGTGCATTATGAGGCATATTGAACTAAAATTAGGCTAGTTAGATATAGTAATGCTTGAAACATCAAAGACATTTTTTTTAAATCACTTTTCTCATATAATTAAGAGTCAATCCGAATACAGTTTGATTTCAATGTTGTGTCATAAGATTTGTTGTATTTTTAAACATAAAAAACATGTTTATAGAAATTAATCAAACTCAAGAGGGTATTGGGGTATAGTTGAAATGGGTATAATTTACAACGAATCAAAAACTTAATAAGTGTAAGAAAGAATCCCACTTGACACCAAATAAAACATTAACTTTTAAAAATGTTTTTCATCACAAGTTAATCCAAGCAATTATTTTAGTATAAAACAAGTTGTTTCTAATATGGGTGCATAATAAATGTATAAATGTGAGTGAATGGTGAAATTAAAATCATTGTATTTCCATCAGGATATGTTGTTTGTGCAATATTGTTGTAAATTGAAATATGTAATAAAAATCTAATAGGCCTACATCATTTGATCAATTTTTTATATGTAAAATATTACATATATAAGACCTGTACACAGATGGGAGTTTAACATTTTGCTAGACCTTAGAGAGATAGGGGGAAACGAGATAGACCGGATAGAATTATAATTAGAGTTCTTAATGCCCTAGTGTAAGTAAGTAAAATACTAAATGTTTATTAAGTTTCAGCATATATTACACTTTTGTAACTGTGGCGGTAAAAAGGCTAACATTGGTTATGGAATTTAGTTTTACCTGGTATAGTTACAAAGAAACCAGAAAACATTCTAGTAAAATATATGAGCAGAGACTTTGCACAGGTGAAGAAGGCAAGAAAGAAAAACTTAAAATCTCCAACAGTTTTAGTTTAGTTCAAATTTTATTTGTAATTAATTGAGGGCAAACAACAAAAATAGACAAATATTTACCAATTCAATAAATATTTTTAATCAGTTGGAAAATGACACTTGGAAATGGGAATCAAACCCTGGAACTTAAGCTTATATTGCACTAATGCTCTACTACTGAGCTATCCAGGGTTCGTTTCATGCTCAGGTTAATTCTTCACTTATAGTCTAAGGCACGGATATTATTAGTATTTTATCTATTTGAGACATATCTTGCACTATGTCAATATTATTTCTTCATTTTTTTCCGTGCATTGTGTCTTACTAGCCATCCAGGCTATTTACATATTCATACTAGTTTAAGTAATATGGATTTTATAATAAATGTACCAACATTTGTGTAGATGGTGTTTAGGAAACCTTATATGAAAAACCACACTCATTACACCTTGCCAGGATTTGAACCCCAATCACCACATTATTGAAAAACCAGACCAGACGAGGGGGACACCTTAGTCCGTGGATCCACTGATGAAAGTTCCTCCTTCTTCATGGTTTTGTGCTATTCTCAGCAAGTAATTTGAATAGAATTGAAATACTTGGGCCATAATGCAACTAGAAGAGCTCTAGTTAATATTTAATGTAAATAAATTCAATAATTCATAACCTTTGTTACTTCTTCTTTTGCACTGATTTGATACACACTTAAGAATTTTCAGAAATTACTTCAAAAAGCTCATCATTCTATCTAATGAATTATAAGAAAAACATAATTAAATGTATTTTTATAATACCGGCTTGAAATTCCTGGCCATCTAGTGGCATTGGCTTATATGTAACTGACTTCTGAAGTGGGGGCACCATCTAACTGTGGTTACATTACTCTGTGATGATGATGATGATGATGATGATTATGTGGTGAGAGTTGAAGTCTTAAACCTGTATTAAGCCTAATTAACCAGACTATTGGGTCCATACCAAGTATTGCCCTTTTGGGGAAAATACCTATTGTACTGCCGGAAATCAAACCTAGGACCTCTAAATTAGTATCCAGGTACACTGATCACTAGCCAAGAAGACAATCATGATAAAATATTAATTATATATGTTACAGCTGTTTTAGCAAAGAACATTACTACCCCAATTTCTTAAAAAGAACCGTACATCCAAAAATGGTTCTTTTTTAAATGTTTAAGAATGATAGAAAGCCACTCTGTAGGGTGGGAGGGTTTTGAGTTGGATTGGTTTTTCAATTACCTTAATGGCCTTCCGCAATCCTTTGTGTTGTTAATGTCCCAAAACATGTTAGGCTATTAATACTGTAATAGTGTATTTTAAATCAGCTTCATCTTTGTTGATCTAATTTGCTTTACAATTCTCTGTTACAGATCCATCACAAACCATGGCATTCGCTTATAAGCCATATTCTTTGACCACATACAAGCCAACAACATCTGAAAGAAGCTCTGATTTATTATCTTTTGAAGAAAGGAGAAAAAACGAAAACATGTTTATTTCTTCAGCGTCTAACTTTATCTCATCACAACACAATAAGAGCTCTGAAGAATCACACAAATTCAAGTGCACTGGATGTAATAAAAAATATCAATACAAGAATAACCTAAGTCGACACATGCACTGGGAGTGCGGCAAAGATCCACAGTTTCAATGCCCGTATTGTAGGCATATTACTCATTATAAAGGAAGCTTGAAGGATCATATAAGAAGAAAACATAAGAACATGCTTTCATTTGAATAAAACATATAAATGTGTAGCCATACAATATTATAATATAATTGTACCTGTACTTTAGATATCTTTTATTGAATTTCATTTATCAAACATTCAGAGTTCAATTTTTTTTTAGCTATTATATATATAATATATACATACATAATATTATATGGTTTAGATTTGTGTATGCAGTTTTACCTCGTGTATGTAGTTTTGCCTCGAATTAAATCAGATCATCATAAACATTCAATAAAATAAATTACTTTTAATATTATAAGTAAACATTTTATCAGGATTTTTCTTAAGAGAATGGCAATGCAAATGTGAATTAACTATATGTTTACCCTGAAAAAAATATAGCAAAAACTGTAATACATGTATTTGCTTTTTTAACATTCACGATAAACTCATAGTTTATTATTATCATTAGTTTAATCTGATTGATTTCTTCTTTTATTTTGCTAAATTCTTCATCTATCACAGTAAAGGAAATGGTTTTTATACTTATTTGATTTAGACATAAAAAATAAAATAAAATTTTACCTTGATTCTTTTTTTGTCATTATTTAAAAAAATCATTTTAATAATGAATTTATATTTTTATTCTTGTAATTTTTTCTTCATTTTATAAATCGTCAGACATGTTATTTTGGTATTTACACAACTATTGGAACATACAATATTTAATAAAAATAAATATAAAACTATTTAATGTGCATAAATAATTGTTAATCATTTTGTTAATTTAATTTACTTATTTGTATGCTCAGACAATATTTATATTTTCAAGTGAAGATTTAACTGTAAATTTAGAAACACAATTAATACATAATGACTATTTCTAAATCAATACCTATTTTAATAACTCTATAATCAAGTTAAACTGTAAATAAAGCTTCACTGTTGTCATTTTTCAGGCCACCGAATAGGAGCTCATCATGAAACCATTAATATCATTCTAGAAGACACTGATATTGATTTATTAACCAATAAACATGCTTATGAAGCAAATCAAATTAATTTGAATATGTCAGCAAGTGAATATTTAATACAGCCTCGTTTCTATTGCCCCGAGTGTGGTGCATCTTATACAAATAAGTACAATCTTAGGAGACATATTTTTATGGAATGTGGAAAGGCTCCAACATATAAATGTCAATTCTGTACATATTCAGCAAAACGAAGAAACATCTTGACAAGACATTTAAAAAATGTTCATAAATCATTATTTATGGTATAGTAAATACAGTTTAAAGATAATCTTCACTCTCCAGTTAAGAGATTTCCAATTCTTGATCCCCTTACTGTTGGGCTATAGTAAGAAAACAAATTGGGCTAAAAGAGTGTCATTAATTGGAATGAATTTCGACTAATTAAAAATAACATGAATGATCTAAAGCTATTATTTTTTTAAATATTAAAACAAGTTAATTCTTGTACTTCTTTTTTAACAATCTATTAAATATTGAAAAAGAATTTTAAAAACCACATCACATGCATATAGAGAGTTTTTAGGAGTTTACATTAACTCCATTATCAATTAATTGTTAATAAAATCATAATAACCATCCTCATTATCAGGAACTGGTTCCTGTCTGTAGCTAGATCAGTTTTGTATGATACTTACATCCTCCTTCCACCACCCTTCTCCTTTACTCACATATATTATTCTCCTCCCATTCATGTACTTGCTGATATTTACTCTCTCATCTCTTTCATTGTTCCCCTTGCACTATTTACCCTACGTATTTTAGCTCTATTATTCTAATTGAGATGTTTTCTTTTTCCATACGCATTATCGGCCATATCTTCTCACCCTTGGTTCCGTTACTATCTCGTACACCCTCTCTATATTCCAACTCTTGCCCAGACATATTGCAGTACCCTCTTTAAACAATGATCCAAAAAGATGAAAAAAATTCATTGCTTGTTATGGCATCAAGATCTGTGAAGCTACAACACTACTGAGTAGTAGACCTCATCAATGCCAACATACCAGTAGCAATTTCTTTGAGTATTAAGCTCTGAAAGTGTAGCAAAGAATGTGCATGGATCTAATCAAACTTACACACCAACAGGAGACAATATACAATCTCTTCTCATTCATTATTCCTAATGGTATTTCTCCTGTTAGCAGCTAGCATGCACCTCAAAAACTTCACTCCCATGACCTTCAACTTCCTGGCTATTCTTACGTTCACTGGCCACGTATTTGCTGCATCTATACCTATGCGAACAAAGTATGCCCTCTATAACACTTCCATACTCTTCAAGAGCATTTATCCTTTCCCTAGTAGGTCTCTAACACACCTGTAGGACACTTCCCGTAACTGCCTTATTCTTATTACATCTTCTCTACTTCCACCCTTCACCTCACTCTCACTCCCAAGATACTTTACATTCTTTACTTTTCTCATATCCACCCCATCTAGCTCTTCATAAGATATAAGACTATTCTTCAATTATAACTATTAGATAATTGATTAATTTAATGGCAGACTAGCTTAAGGATGAAAATCGTATTTCATCCTAATTAAAAATTATTTCCATGATTATAATCAAAGTTTTCTCAAATAACAATTTCTAGAAAATGAATTAAAAGCACTGTAAAATATTAAAACCTTTAAACCACAATCCATTTTCTTACAAAACATTTATGCAAGGTGGGACTTGATTTAAACAGCCTTTTAATATACCATTTATAATGTGGCTACAAAATGCCATTATATTTATAAGTACTGGTTAGTAACAAAATTATGTTTAAAATAGTATTTGTGAATGTAATTAAGATTATTTGAAAATAAAGTATAATTTTTTTTGTCATAGTAGCAAAAGTTGTTAACCTAAATGTGAAAATAGTAAGAAGAAAAATAAGCTCAAGTCATTCTAATAAATAAACAAAAATTTCACTTTGTGAGGCATTAAACATTGCATCTCATTTTCTTCCATTGCAATTGTTTCTACACAGGTGGGCCACAAAAACTGAACCTGGTTTCCCTTGTCTGGTGTGTTATTGGTTGGTTTATAATGGATTATGGGAAAATAATGTACTTAGCCATTCAGGAAGTGCTGGAAGTGGTTTACACCAGCACCTATGCAATGTTGTGCCCATCTTAACATGTTCAGAAACACCTTCTGCAACACCTCGTGTTCATTATTCCGGATATGAATTCCAATTAGCTGTTTCAGTTTGGCCAAAGTCCAGGGATTAGTTTCGTAAACCCTACACTTCAGGTAACACCACAGGTAAAAGTCGCACACCATTATGTCTTGTGACCGTGGAGGCCACAACCCTGTGAATCCCAGACAGTCAGGTTCATCGTGGCAGTACATTGATAGCATTAAAAAAAACTCGTATCAGCAAGTGTGGAAGCCATTTGGGTTTTTTCTGGCCCACCCTGTATTATGATAAAAAGGAGGCCACCTATTAATCTAATATACAATAACTCTATCCCACAGGGGGCTTAAAAGAATATAGTGTTTGTGTTTTAGTTTGTTCACTTAGCTAACTATTCAAAATCCTTGCACCAAGGCATTTTATTGATATTTAGGCCTAATGCGTATTAATCTCATAGTAACTCTTGCATTTAAGTAACCTTATAAAATACATAAATTTGTTAAATAATATATCTTTAAATAAATATAAGCTAATTGTAAAAACTGGTACCCAAATAAAAGATAAAAACATGATCATTTATTTACAAACACTTATATATTCTGATGCTGCATGTTATATTTCTCAGAACTGTACAGGGAGTTTGTTTCATTTATTGATGCTAAGCTAGTTGTTGGAAGATGAAAACTTATCTGCTGAATTACAAAATTCCTCGGAATTCTGTTAATGTTCACTGTGAATAATAAAGCAATAGCAGAATCTCAAGCGAATTTTTAGTCCACTAGAGAACTAAGTTGCTATCACTATGATACGTTCCAGTAGTCATTTGATTGTCTTTTAAGTGGTTAGTATTGAGTGTATATATGGACTGGTTCTCTTGTCTTCCAACACAACGTCCTTGTACAAGATTGACGCAAAGTTCTATTTCCGGGATTACCAAAACTCTGAATTTACAGCTTGGTCATAAAGTCCAGTTTCATAAGGCTATCTCTTTAACCTGTAATGGACAACACATAAGGCACATATAGTGGCTTAGTCCTATGGAATTTGACTTTAAGGCTACTTTGTATACAGGAGGGTATAAGTTGTAAAGTTTCGGTGTCAATGGAACTCAAAGACTGGATCCCTTGTAGAAGTCGTAGTGCAATCTAGTATCTAGTGCTTGTTCGATTGAGATCTGAATGGAGCATGTAGTGGGATTAGTACTGTCAGGGGGAGTAGCTCTAACATAAGAAGATAAATAATCTAGGGTGGGAGGTAACAAACAGTTTTTGGAAGAAGTGTAATAGTCAGGATTGGGAAGTATGGGATCTTGGGTTGTTTATTCCCCCCTCATATACCTTGATTTCTCAAGTTTGAAAGGTTGTTACCAACTAGGAAGTAAGATTGAAGCTGATGGTCTAAAGTGTGTTGATAAGAATTTATTGGTCTTCAAGCTACAAGGGTGCTTTCTAGTACAATAAACGAGCTAGCTACCTGAAGGGTGTTTATTGAGGAACAAAAGAAGAACATAGGAAGCTGTAATTGAAGATAGTTTATTCAGTTTATATTTAAAGAAAGAGAACTAGTTTGTTTGATCTATAGGTGCTCCTTCCTTCATAAATTACACAATACAAGCTAATTTACATAGTTTTTATTCTGTATTCGACAGAATTACTTACATATTTTGACCTAAAACACCATTAATCACATGCATAAATAATTACAACAAAACAAGAACACTAACCCTCCTTCTGATGTTCATCTCTTATCCAATTTTAGTGTTTTCATTATTTTGGAGAAGGTACAATCCTACTGTCCTCTACTTAATTACATGATGGAGCCTACTTTACATAAAGGAGCCATGCTTGATGGATCAGTAAAGATAACCTGGTTGATATCTATCAAATGAAGCCAACTTCTTGTTCAATCCACAACCAGCCGAGGGAGATATCATATGTCTTTTAAACATTGAAGTGTGTGTGTAAATATTTGTTGGTGTTTTATACTTTTATTTGTGGTTCCTTTTCTAAATTTATTTTGCACTTATTTTATGATAAATTATAGCAATATAATAAATGCAAACCATTTCATATCAATAGTGACCGTTAGTTTTTTGTTTGGTATTGATATTAAAATATGAAACTTTCAAGTTTTAAAAAGGAAATAGTTTCAAAAAATATCATATTATTATTTTTAATTGCTATGAATAAATGTAATTTAGCAGATTGTTACTGTTTAAGATTTTGGAAGAGTTTTAATTGAGAGAGCGTGTGGAAGAACTGCAGACAAGATTTGGGATAAACAATGTGGTTTCTTGCCAGGTAGAGGTTTCATGTACCAGATATTTGCATTGCAACAAGTGATTGAGAAATGTATGGCAGTATGAAAGAAAGTTTATTATGCATGAGTTTATCTGTAGAAAGCGTACGATTGGGTGAATAGGAGTATGTTATGAAATGTTCTTAGAGAGTATGGCATGGATGTATGTTTATTAAATGCAATTAAGGTGGTGTATGATGGAAGTAAAGTGTGCGTTAGGGTGAATGGAGCTTTGAGCGAATGATTTGACATTGAACAAGGTTGTGTCTCCATGGTTGTTTAATGTTTTCATGGATAATTGTATGAGGGATGCTTGGGCGGATGTGGACGGTGTATAAATTGACTATGTGAATGTGAAAGTGCTGTTATATGCAGATGATGCCGTATTAATGGCTGAGAAGGAAAGAGGAAAGTGACTTGAAGAATGCAAAGGCACAACAGGAGGGAATGGGTGTACCCACTCTTGCAGAAAAGAGGAGAGTTTGGAGCATTCTCACACTTGTATTATGATTTGAGGAGGGACAGTGCAAAGGGTTTTTTTAAACTTTTTTCACATTTGTAATATTCTCGAAGTTCTGATGTAGTTCAAGGAACACATCTCTCCATGCCTCGGTTGATATTGTTCGCTATTTGTATTTCTCTAGAGTGGTGACCCATAGCACAGACCAATCGGAAACTTAATGTGATTAAATACTCTACATATATTCCGGGCTCCATTTAAAACCTTATAATATAATAAAATAAAATAATGGACATTATACAAGTACAAAATGCTTCCACCTCGTACAAAGTCTAAATTGAGTCTGAGTGCGGGAAGAAACAATCCGCGTCTGCTGCATGGGAAAGCCTCCATAAGAGCCAATGGTCTGTAATTGATGTTTGTCTTGTCGCTAGGAGTGGTCCCGCGCCAAACTACGAACACAGGCGGGTGATTTTTCAGCCTGCGTGAACAAGCAAATGCACCTGCCTCGTGTGAAAGGATGCATTTAAACAAGCAGACTTTACTTCAAGCAGTCCTGCTCCTAGCAACATTGGTGGGTTGAACCCACTACGTGTGAAAGGGCTCTAAAGTATTGGGTTTTGATAAGGACAGATCAGAAAATTATTGTCAACTTACTATAAATGAAAAATTCTTAGAATAAGGGAATGATTGTATGTATCTGGGCAGAATGTTCTGTAAAAATGGAAGGATGCATGATGGAATCGACAGACGGGCGAATGAATCTTGGAGAGTAGTTGGATGTATGTGGACTAATGACAAGAATAAGCTAGTATCAAAAGAGTCAAAGATGGCAGTATATAAAAGTGTGTTAACACCAACGTTGTTTTACGGATGTGAAGTGTGGGTTTGTCAGGAGAAACATAAGTGCAGGGTGAATGCAGTTGGAATAAGATATCTAAGAAACATATGTGGAAAAACTTGTATGGACAGAGTCAGTAATAAATGGGTGCTGAAGGAATGTGGTTTGAAAGGGAATGCAATAGGTAAATGTGAAAAGTGTATTTTGGGGGTTTGGGCATATTGAGAAGATGAGTACGGATCTAGTAATGAATCAAATATATGAAAGTAAAGTGTATGGATCAAAAGGAAGGGGTAGACCATGTAAGACTTGGCTAAATGTTGTAGATGAATATGAAAAAGAGAAACATTAAGAATTTTAAGAATAAAAGAGCATGTGTGACTCGGTGTATGGATGTTGTTGAAATGAAGGGAGTATCCAAGGATAGGGAAGTGTGAAGAATGTTAGTGAGGATGGATTAGGTGCGGAGTTGTTTCATGAACTATAATCAGACAGGTTTTGGCCTACCCCTTAAGGGAATGGCGGGATTAGATATGTATGTATGTATGTATGTATGAATGTATGTATGAATGTATGTATGTATGTATGTATTTATGTATGTATGTATGTATGTATGTATGTATGTATGTATGTATGTATGTGTGTATGTATGTGTGTATGTATGTATATATGTATGTATGTATGTATGTAGAAGATATCTGTATGTTTGCACATGCAGTCTGAAGAGTTAGTAATTTAAACCTTGAATCAATTAGTTGAAGCTAAGCTATTTCTGAAAGTCATTAATATCATCATCAATTATTTCCAGACTATGGTCAGGTCAGTTAAGTAAAATGCCTCTAATCTTACACCATTCTTCTCCTCTCACTTGCACACTTAATGTATTTTTCTTGGTATCTAAACTTACCAAATAAGAATTTATTTATTTATTTTTTGTAAATAATGCTTTGTCATAACATATACAAAATATATATTCATTAATTTTGTGTGTTTAAATGCTGATGTAGTGTTTATAATATTGATAATAAACTACTATGTTGTTTCGAATTACTGTTTGAATTAAGTTGTGTTTGATTAAATTTATTATATTACAATTTGCTTTCATTAATAGAAAAAAATCAATTACAAGTATTAAATAATTGAATAAAATTCTTGGACATTACTATTATCTTTATGCCATGTTTTGTGTTGTGTCATATATATATATATATATATATATAATACTCATATTCTCTTGTGGGTTTTTCATACACATACCTCAACCAGAGCCCAAAAGTAACCAAATGTTCTATGTATTTGTCTTTGTCTGTAACTCAGTAGAATAAATATTTTCAATCATATGTTTGTATTTGAACCAATTTGAATTTATTTCACAATGGATAACTTCAAACATTTCAATGGTTCTAAACTCCCCTCCCCTTGTGTATATGATACTGACCAAGATGCCAAAATATTAACAAACCTACTGTTTGGTTATAAAACGATATGCAAGTTAATGTGCTAAAGGAAAATAGATTGTATTATTTACTTTGATTAAGAATTTGCTCCTTTTATCTTTGAGATTAAGTGGTTTTTTTTTAAACTTATTCTACTGATTAATCCATATTTTCATATTTGTTTAAATTTCCAATTTTAATCATTTGACTAAGTATCTATATAAAATAAGAGGTAATAGTTAAGTTGATTAAATAAAATGAACTAACATTAACATTTTTAGAAGATGAAAAAAAGCCATGGTGCATTAAACGTGGTTTGAAACTGTGTGACCTCCCCATCTTCAGCATCAGGGTCAATAATCATCAAATACCTTAGACTATGGGGTCATAAGTGTGGTTTATTTCGATACTATAAAGAAAGTATATATATCTTCTGTTGGCTTTGGTTAGTTAGTGCCCTGCCAGGTGTTATGCAGGCCCCTTTTAATACCATAAGGTTACTTTCCCGCTAAGTGTTATGCATCACCCTGTTATTATTGATTGGTTACTGTCCCGCTAAGTGTTGTGCATCCCCCTGTTTATATTGGCTGGTTACTGTCCCGCTAAGTGTTGTGCATCCCACTGTTTATATTGGCTGGTTACTGTCCCGCTAAGTGTTGTGCATCACCCTGTTATTATTGACTGGTTACTGTCCCGCTAAGTGTTGTGCATCCCCCTGTTTATATTGACTGGTTACTGTCCTGCTAAGTGTTATTAATCCCCCTGTTTATATTGACTTGTTACTGTCCCGCTAAGTGTTGTGCATCCCCCTGTTTATATTGACTTGTTACTGTCCTGCTAAGTGTTATTTATCCCCCTGTTTATATTGACTGGTTACTGTCCCGCTAAGTGTTATGCATCACCCTGTTATTATTGACTGGTTACTGTCCCGCTAAGTGTTGTGCATCCCACTGTTTATATTGGCTGGTTACTGTCCCGCTAAGTGTTGTGCATCCCCCTGTTTATATTGGCTGGTTACTGTCCCACTAAGTGTTGTGCATCCCCCCTGTTTATATTGACTGGTTACTGTCCTGCTA
>CABEEJ010000183.1:0-13374 GCA_901482245.1 Timema douglasi
TAGTTTTAAGTTCACCCAGTGGTCTCGAGGTTGAGAGTCGTTGTGCCACTGAGTTTATAGCCGAGGTAAATGTATTGTTCCCTTTTTGATTATTATTATTTTTCCCCTAGATACCAGGGGTGGCGCCCAACAAAAACACGAATTATACAGATAAAGAAGATACACATTTTTTTTCTTTTTAAAACTCATATTATTTTATTATCTTAAGTAAGTATATTATTTTTATTACACCACCAGGTCAGCCCTTGTGATTGATACGTTTGGTTTAATTTGTTGCACAGTAATCTCAAGAGCTTGTGAACATTTCTCATGAGCATCGCGGAAGCTAGACAAGATTTCTATTCTTCACTACCTGCTTCGTTGAGTGCATGGTTTAAGGCATCACTCTTGCAATATATTAGATTGTCTATTATTGTTAAATTGAGGGTTTGAATCCCGATTGGGTGTATTGAGAGTTATTTTCTAGATTAGTTTATACTCTTCTTCCACACAAATGTAGACACAGTTTCTCTAAATTCAACCCATCTCATTCCAAACACAGTTGCATAATTAGGATAACTGCGGGGATAAAAACAAGATTATTTTCCAATGCCACTAAGCCCATGAGATATTCAAACGGCTGAGATCACTATTTGTAGCTACTTAAACAATATTTTATTTATTTTTACCAAAAAAATTTTTGTTATAAAAACAGTAAAAATTAATTTACCTTAACTCACGTTCCCTTCCATGGATAAACGGGGGGTTCCAGTTACAAAGGTAAGTTCATAATTAATTTATTAACATAGTTTATAATTTATAGGACCAAATCATTTTGTACTAATTTATTGATATAATTTTAAAGAATGAATTAATTTTCGTATAAGTGTTTGTAAGAGTGATAGGTGTAGAACAGTAACACATATAAAACAAACAAAACGGTGCAGTTACAAAATAACACGTAAAAACGGGGTTCGCAGGTAAATATTAACTAACCTCATTAAAATTGTATTATATAAAAGACTGGGATGATATATTTAAACGCAACTTTGTGAACGATATAATACCACACTGATATATGTTATCAAATTTCAAAATCGGGGTTAAATTAATTTTTAATCAGATTGATTATAAAAATTGATGATTAAATACTGAAGCGTTGCCGAGAGAGTTTGGGACTGGACTAACAGCCACATAGGGTTGGATTCCCTCGCACACAGGCTAAGTTCTTACACCTTGTAATTTATGTATTTCAACCACGCCGAAATTTGAACCTCAATTATTTCAGAAATAGATCACATCGTACGTAGTGTTGTACCTCAACAATCATGACTATGGCTCAGGAGTTTTATTTATTCAAGTTAATATAATATTTTTGAATAGATTCGTTATATTACTTTGATAAAACATTTGCATCTGCTTTACTACACATTTTGATTGGTGTATTCAACCAATCGGTAATAAAAATTAAATATTTATTAGCAATGCATATTACTACATGTTCAGGCTATATGCATATATGGGGTAGAGATGAGAAAAAAGCATTTTATAGGTAATCTACCCGCATTCTAGTGGAAGAAGAGTGGGAAAATACGTAGGAAAAACCACCCTCAACAGATCCGAACATGATTTGAACCCTAATCTCCCCATCATCAGCAGGCGAGTGGCGCCTTAGACCATTTGGCCACTGACGTGAGTATAAGTAATTATAACCATGAAAACTAGGCCTATGTCGATACCTGACTTACAAGCTTTCTTAACCTAACACCAACCCCAACCCTAGCATCTAAATGTTTGATTAATTAAATAATAGGACGAACCTTGATTGACATATTAAATGTCTTTGTCAGAACAATCAGTAATAGAACCAGGGTCACCTGCATTTATAATCGTCAGTATTATCGTTCAGCCACGGGAATGGATATCCACTAAGCTAAGAGTGTGAAAATAATGTGATCAAACATCCTTATATTTTAGAAAGGACACTTTATAAAAATATGGTAACTTTTATACTATTAGCATACCCCAAACCGAATTGGAGGAACGTGATTAAATTCCGATTGTATGGTTTACCCCCATTTATGTTCTAAATTTTCTCTCTAGAAGAATATTTTGGCACCTCCCTATAAAGTCTCCCTTCTTTTCCTGTTTCCTAGGCTTGATAATTAATGAGAATAATAGGTAAAACTGTAAATAAAGAATGTTAGAAAATATAGTAATTTGAAGGCATTTCTTCTTTATTTGAACGTAATTAATTGAGAACTTTTTTTTAAGGATTGTTGATGATCTAATCTCAAGGGATTTCGGGGTGCTTACAGAGAACATTACCATCTCTTTCCATAATATATGTGTTGTTAAAACTAAATATAGAGAAATTTGATTTGAAGGGGTTCCTTTGATGAATCAGAAAGAGTTTTTATAACATATACAGAGGTCATGATCCTTTAAGAACTAACTTAAAAACTTTTAAGAGAATTTGGTTTGAATCCATTTATAGAAAATTATTGTTTACGGGATGTGAAATAATATTGAGTGCAAGGATTTCGTAGTTCACAGAAACCTTATTGTGGTTAGCACTCGAAAAACGATAGTTTAAAAACAGGGAGGTTGCGGATGCTTGTCAACAATGATGATAAGAGTTGTATTAAATTGCATTTTAAGACTAATTTTATGGTCCAAACAATTCTTGATATTTAAATAACCATAAATTTTGAGTAAACTCAACATAAAAAATTGGAATAATTTTTTATTTTGGTAGATTTTAGTTATTTAACCATCCAATAAATATATCCATTATATGAAGTAGTGATTTTAATTGATCATTTTCTGTGTATAGTTTGTTATGTAATTAATCAACAGTAGATAACTTTGATAAATGGATGAACTTTTGTTTGTAAATATGCTCCCAATTACTCAAACTCCACTTTCTCACACTTTAATATCAAACAATATCCTTTGTTGCCATCACATCTCGTTACATCGACATCACCCCGGGGGGTCTGGACGCTCCAATGACAGTACGTGTCGCCCCGAGTGATGGCACAGCAGGAGAAAAATGCTAGACTCGGGGAGACGGCTGAAAAGATGAAGGGTGCTAATAGAAGACGCCGCCGCTGGTGATAGTCTCCCGTCTGAAGTGTCGCTGAAGATGGCGCCGGTAGAAGCGTCATTGCCCACAGTCAACACTTCAGCCGTCACGGACTCGCCCCCTTGAACCAACCCTTCCGCCTTTTTAGTTCGCGAAAACCCTTATCTTCCGTAACATACTTGCACACGACCCGTTGATGAGAAAAAAGTTGCCGATAAAATATATATATGAATCAGACCAATGCATTATATTGGCATATTTATCGACTATCATCACCTTGTGAATGTGGGGAATGCCAGGTCTCCACCGTGGTTCGGATTCCACGTTAAACTGTAGGTCCCTCATTTCATCTCACAATCACCCTACCATTACACAAACCATTACACATTAGCGTAAGTGCGTATAACCCGAACGGGTAGTAAGACGCGGTGCTAATAATAATAATAATAATAATAATAGACTATCATCACTATTATTTAAATTGTAAAATGATACCTGGACACGGGAAAAGTATCAGGAATATTTGTTTTTATGAATGAAGAATTACCCTCGCTACGGGAGTACTTCTGAAAATCTCGGCGGTGAGATCATTATCGTACTAAACCAAAAGGGTCGCAGATTTAATTTACGTGTTCAGGTGTCTGTTTCAAATTGTAAGAATATGATATTTAGATGTGGCTATAACCACAATTAACCAATTAACAACTATAATAGCGTGGCTATTTAATCCATTATCATCGTGGTGTGAAATATTTTATATTTATTTGTACGCTATTAGGCTTATTCAGTGGTGTTAGTACCAGGAGTTAAAAACATATATCTCCCTTGTATTAGCTCCCAATACCCCTTAAAATAATGCCCCATTCATTATAAATACCCCCCCCCATGAAATATATTTTATCCATCTCAATTTGTTTCACAGTCCCTCTGATATTCTCAAAAATGAAGCCTATAACAGATCCTACATCAAAATTAAAATAAAGTGTGTGTATATAGTTTTTCTAAAATTAACTAATTATTTTTAATCAAATATATGTATATAAATTTTGTAGTGTGAATGATTTATTAAGATTTTTTTGTTATCCCCGCGTCTTATTACTTGTTCAGATTATACACATATATTATATTGATAAGTCTAATCTGTTAGGGATGAGTTAGAAGTAATCTACCCTCATTTGCTTGGATGGAGAGTGGTAAACATAATTAATATACTAAGCTAATCAATGATATATGAATAAGTAATATTTATATTAATTTATTAGATAATAATAGTTATTGTGATTTGTATGAAATTTGATGGTTTTTTAATTGTTAAGGTTCATTTAATTAACATTTTGGTTTTTTAAGCTACTAATTTAAATTACAAATATCTATTAACTATGGATCATTTTGTAATCTGGTTAAGTGTAGGACAAAGTATTACACCTTAACTTCACCAGAATAAATAAATACATTTAAATATTTAAACAAAATGTGAAAAATACAGGATCTAGTTTTGTTAAAAAGCACATATTAATTTGAAATATACAATAGGCAAAGTTTTGTTTTAGTTGCAAAGAGTAATTTATTTTACTCCATCTCTCAGTAACCCAATTTGGAACAATTTGTTTCTTCTTCTTTGTGATTTATGAAAGGGAATATAACTGATATTTAAATATTAAATATTTCCTCGATTAACTTCATAAATTTCAAATAATTGTCTTCCTTACGGTTATTTTACACCATCCACTTCCTGTGTGCCCAGACGGGCAGAATGACGAGTAGCGCATAACATAATGTAAAATAAAGTTAATTTTTTGTTGTGAAGGGGATTATCGTATACCACTTCAATTATTAATTTAAAACTCAAAATAACTTCTGAGGGTATATAACTATATATAAAAAAATCGGAAAAGAAAACTCCAGACAAAAAAAAAAGTTCCTTCGAAAGAAGGGATCAACTACGTTCAAGTTTAAATATTACAAATGCAATCACTACCAAAATCTAAAACAACAAGAACCTCTCCATCCACTACAATTATATAAAGACAATTTTTTGTTATGTTATTTGAAATTTGTATTTTATTTACGTACCATTAAAAGGAAAGTCAGTATTCATAAAAAAAAAAGTATATGTCTTGGTGACTCAAACGTTTGTAGAACTTACAAAATATTGATACTTCCACTAAATAATTTCTTACAAACCTAATCTAAGATGATGTAGCTACTCAACATCATTAAGCGGAAATATTTCACTGATGAGCAAATTAACAGACAACCGTTAGTGAATCACTTTCCTTACAACTCTGCTCACCACATATTTATTGAAGCTGAAACAGTATTAAATAGGGTGTGCTTTAGGGGTCAAACTAACCCTCTAATAGATTTTTCTACACCTCATTGATAGTTTTGCGATAATTATAATGAGTCCTATCAAATTCATAACACCTTCATTCCCATTTATATTTTTTTAATTGCTTAAGGGAGGATTTAATGTAAAAAAACTTCTTGTCTTCTATTATTAGGGGGACTTAACCACGAGCAAGTAAAGATATAAGCCCCCCACACTTGTATCTATAGCTCTCTTCCCCCACCTCCCCCTAAAAATGTATTTCTGAGCAAGGCCTTGATTTCAGCTGGGCAGCCCATCAGAAACATATTATCCTTACAAGAGCACGTACGGCTACAATTTTCTCCAATTCACCTTTCCACGTCTATATGGGCGCACATGCATATTTAAGCTTGTTATATGAATTAAATAAGTTACGAAAAAAGGACTGCATTGGTTTCTACGTAATTGCTACCGCTCGTTCATGAACACCATGCCAGGAATCGACCTACAGACAACATTTATCTTAGAACAATAATATATTGAATAAAGGGACTACTTCTTTTCTAATCCCCATTTTAAGTTCTAATCAAAAATTAAACTAATCAGAATCAGATGTAAATATCATATTCTTGTGTATCAACGTATTTGAAAGAATTTTTTTAGTTCAAATAAACTGGCTAAAATAAATAATTTGGTAAATGTTTACATTGTTAACTGTAGGTCTACTTAAATAATAGATAATTCAAGTTATATGACGGAACATTCTCATTTACAACGTTCTTGCTATTTATACATAGAGAAAGTGAATTTTCGACTAATAGGTTTTTCCTTCAGAAGCTATCAAGAAATATCAGAGAAACGTATTATAAAATAATGTTTATTTCACCATAGAATTTATCTTTCAGCCCATTTACATAACCGAAGATTAAAATATCTATGAATACACTTTTTGTTTTTGAAAAATATGTGGTAAAAGAATCCAAGGCTACCATTTTTTCGTTCATAATAGAGTGCACGTTAATGATTATTTATTTGCAAGGTATTCACTATGTTTCATAAAATAGGTGAGAAACTTATTTTGTAATGTAGCCACACGTGTGTCGAATGAGAAATGAAATTCACCACATCTAGTAAAAATTGAGACATTAGTTTTCTCAATCGAACATTTAAAACAACACACACTGTTTGAACACATTTATTTAAAACATGTAAACTTTGAATACTTAGTTACAACCGTCTCCAACACAAATAATGAACATTGTTCGGATTGAAAATTTTAGAATTTTATGCAAATTTTGACAATCCTTTTGTGTGATAAGTTACATAAACATTGGCTAAATATTTGAACTCGATGTATCTGAGGAATGCTTCTAAGGATGTGCAGGAAATATCAAGTTACCACAAGCACACACCATCAGGGAAAAGTTCATTTTACTGTGAAAGTTGGCAAACTTAAATGCGCCACACTTTTATGGCAGATTCACCACTTGTGGCGATTGGCGACAAAGTTACCCACCCCGTTTCTATAACTTATGATCCGCGGTAAAAAAAAATAATATTTTATCCATTAATTATAGACTCGAGGGACCACAGACCTTAGAAACGTGACTGTAAACACATTATTCTGGGACTAGAGAATCGATTAACACGGTAAAACGAGAAAAGGCCCGACCTCACTACGTGACACTATTCGGTTCATTTTGTATTGGCCCAATATTGCCAATGGAATTCCTTTACCGTCTTCACGCCGCCGATTCAAGGGTTGGTCAGCCTGAAATGCAGGGGCTGAGCGAGTATCACGCTCGCACCAAAGAGAGGGTGAGAGTCGAAATGACTACTAAACTAGACCCGCGCTTTAAGAACACTTTTAGACAGTTAAATAGTTACGAGTGCTTTTCACCCACAACGGTTGACATGCAACTAAACGTCAATCTTGTCTAATTTCATATATATATATATTTATATATAGGATGGCTGGTAAGGCATTTTATATAATATATATGTATATATAGTATATTATAACGTTATATATATAATGTTATAATGTATATATAGTATATTATAACGTTATATATATAATGTTACGCTCCATTCGTGAATCTTCCCAGTTTATTAATTCAGGAAATTTCTGCCCATTCCGTTAACTGGCCTCTCTTTCTGACTCTTTCACGAACAGGGCAAAAAAAAAAATCAGTGCAAGAATTGTGCTGCCCAGTTTTTAACAGTCTATTTCATGAACTGTGCAGCTCCAATTGTTACCCAGTTCATGAACTGGATGATTTTTTACCAGGCCCGTGAAAATGACAAGTGAAGTTCAGGTTTGGTATTTAAGTTAATTTAAATTTTAATCGTATTAGAATGGAATGTTAGGCTAATTTGAGTTTGGTTGGTTTAATATATCTTAAAACTAATTTCAGTTAAGCTTGTAGTAGATAGTGCAATAAGTTTCAGTTCATGAAATGGGCATGATTTAAAGCAATTTTTACCCAGTTACCCGCCTCGGTGGCGTAGTTAGATAACGCGCTACCTTAGTGTTGAGCTAGACTGCCGAGGACGAGGAGCTCGAGGTTCAAATCTCAGTTGGGTGAACTGGAGATGTTTTTTTCTAAATGGCTTTCCCCTCTCCCGCCACACAAATGTAGGTTCATCTCCTCTAAATTCAACCTTGCCAATTTCTAACTCATTAGCGTAATTAGTACTTAAGCGTATAACCCAAACGGGTAGTAAGACGCGAAGCTATAATTTTTAGTATTTTTTGTACCCAGTTCGTTAAATGGTAAATAGAAAATGCCAGTTCATTAAAATGGGCAGAAATATGCCCTATTCGTGAAATAGGCAATTTCACTATTGACGTGTAGCTTATACATACTTCATATGTCATATTTTCAGCTTTCCCTTTTAACCGATAACTGGAATGTAATATAAATATTAGTAAACTTTTGTCAATATCTGTTAACAATTCAATTTGAGGTATTCTCTAAGAGGTTCAAGGTATGAGTAAGGTATTCTTGATTGAAGCAACATACAATATTTCAAAAACATTACATTCTTATTGCAGTCACGAGGTCAGAGAGATCTATTAAAAGTCTAAGTGTAGTATTTGTGTATTGATTTGTTTTACATCTTGTTTTATTTTTAGCATCGTGTCTCACTACCCGTTTGGGCTATACTTATTTATTGCCTGTTTATGACAAGTTTTAATATTAAGAGTAAGTGTTTTGCTAGGGTAAGTTTGAATCGAAGTTCTTTCTAAACCAAGTGTTTACAGATTGCACGTTAGATATCAGATTTAAAAAAAACAACTGACTATCATTCATACAAACCATTAAATGAATCTAAATTGCAGGCATTAATGAGCTTTGTAAATTTTAACTAAAGCTATCCTTCTATTTACGAGAATTATTCATTAGTGGTTTTTAATAAACTTTGGTTGGAACCAATGTTAATTTTTGATAGCACTGATGTAGGAATTGTTAACTGTGTATCCACAAGTTAATGTAATACACATTTCCTATAAACAGAATGAACTGACTTAATGTAATCAATTGAGTATTGTTAAAATATAATATCAGTAGACTCATGAAACTATCTTCCATAAAGACGTGAATATATAAAATAAAGGAAAATTGTAAGTGGAATATGGTATATTAAAGGTACAGTCTAATTTGATTAAACATTTTAGAAAATATACATTTTATACGACAAACATTGATAACATTTTACTATATTATGAGTGTTATTTTATAAGTATTTATGTTATCTATAAAAAGTGACAGTTACAGATCACATGACCTGACGTGTTAATACGTAAAAGTAAATATAGGGACTTTCTTAGCCGTCAAATAAACCCGTTCCTATGAAAATTTGAGTATGTATTGTGCCTGCAGCTGTTAGATGTTGGATTGTGTGTGTTTCATTGGAGTTAAAAAAAGTAGTCCGGATAAGATTTGTAGGTAGGGGTGAAATCACACGGCACGTACGCCCACCACTTTGTCTGAAGAAGTTCTGCCCTGCTTTGTCGGCTGTTGCTGTAGCCTTCCACATACAAACCATCAAGTAACCAGGTAAAGAAGGAGAAAGATAAGATTCCCCTCTCAACCACAAGATACACTTTTTTACTGATCTACTTTTGTTTTCCCAAGGTGGTTGTGAGAGAAGAAGGCAAAATGGTAAAAGAAAAATTCTCTACTGCAAGTGAAGGAACGGGGTGTTATGGAAAGAGGGGGAAGGGAGAGTCTTCCTTCGCGCCCCCAAAGCTCTGGTGTCATAGCCCGGCCCGAAGGTCATCAGTCTTTCCTCAGAAGAAGAGAGGCGAGTCGTGAGTGGAATTCACGAGCAGAGAGCAAAAGCTTAAAGCTTGGAAGTGAATCGTGATGTGGCAGAAGAAAACGACTGACTAATAACCTCTTCGAGCTGGAAAGACAATGGCGTATCAGTGAGGGTTGAAAGAAAAACAGTGATAGAAATTGGATGAAACCTTCAATTCCGTCTAGGGTATTGATACCAACAAGAAGTAGTTAAAATGTTGAAACAAAAAAATAAACTTATGTATAAATTAGAGGAGTGGGTGACTTTCGAAAAATTCACACGTCAACATCGTATTAGGTGAAGAACCTAAGGTTGTATGGAAGAACGCGATTTTAGGCCAGTATTCTGGTGTCTTTGATGTCATTTTTTATTTTTGAAAAAATATAATTAGATTAGTTGATACGTTTATCATAATACCTACCATGAGCATATTGGCATTTAATGAGAAATTCTCTTAAGGTTCATTTCGGTAAACTTCACCAGGGGGTGAGGGGTTGAGGTACCATTTCCAAAATAATTGAAATAAATAGCTATATATGATTACTACATATATTGAGGAACCAAAACAAAATTTAGAATATTTTAATTCGTCACCATTAATTAATAATTGATTAATAAAAAGAAGAGGAGAAATCATCAAATTTTAGAATGCTTATGACAACATTTTAAAAAAATGATTGAGATCACT
The DNA here is from genome assembly GCA_901482245.1 of Timema douglasi. Lineage (NCBI taxonomy): Eukaryota > Metazoa > Arthropoda > Insecta > Phasmatodea > Timematidae > Timema > Timema douglasi. The sequence goes on from CABEEJ010000183.1 coordinate 10,375, forward strand.
ATCCATAGAAAATCATACTAGGCCACAGGTAAGATATAACCACATCCTCAGCCTTATGGAAGTTTCGCTGCACTACTTGAGCCAGGTTGAGTCCATCAACCCTGGGGTTCGTTACTGTCAATGGTCAGTGATAAATGCATTTCCAAATGTGTAGCCGTTAAACGACTCACTTTTAGTATATTCTTCATAAAAGGGTAGTTGTAATCGTAATGTGCAGTTTGAGTAATCCCTTTGTGAGGTAGGACTATGTGAAGAGAAGGCTGGGTCGCTACCTGAACCTAGCTTATTGGAAGCTGGTTTAAGGAAAATTTTGTCTTCTTTCTAGTGAAACCATGTTTAATTTTTTTTTTAAAGCCCCTAGTGACCCCCGTGATGAAGGCTTCAATCTCTCCCAAGGAGCGCACCCATTTTAATCTGGAGGCTCTGGGTCTGGTGTACACCTTGTCTGAGAACCAGGTGCACATATTTAAACAATAATTAACATCTTGCCGTCGTAGCAACACTTAGTGTTTCTCACAACGACCAAATTTCCATGAATATGGTACTTTAAAATCCAAAAAGTGTCGGAATGAAGTAATTCCAGCATCCTTTCCAATGCCGGATTCACAAAGGAGTATTGGGACAAAGAAACAGATAGCACTTAGATTATTATTTCATAAAATTTCATTTGGCAACTGCTAACCTCAAAATTCAACAATGTTTATACTTTCTATTATAGAACATATTTAAACTCAAAACATTTGTTTATAACATTTTGATTCCTCGAAGTATTTGTATTATAACACTTAATGAGTTCACTATAATGTGTTGGTCAGATGTTAACCTTTAAAGTAAATTTTATCTTTTAACCTCAGAATATATTTGAACTAATACATTTTTGCTGTTCATACTATATTGTATATTTGTACTTTTTTGCCACAACTTTTTTTTAACGTGTTAACAAACATTTTCAGAATATTTGTCAACTTGTGTTGGTCCAGTTGATGACGCAAAATTAAGTTTATGTTAATTGTTCTTTTCTGACACTGTGTTTACTCACTAGAAGTAAATCTCAATCATAATTTCTGACTTGTAATTCACTTAATACATCTACCAACTTTTTAACAGTTTAAATTATAACATTAAATTCTTCTGCATATATCTCTAGAACAGCATTTCTAAGTCTTAACTTTTAATTTTAACCACTCCTTACTCTCAAATTGTTAGAATGTTTTCTAAAATGTTAATAATTAATGTATTGTTACTCCAAAACTTTTTTATATAAAAACTGGAAAATAAATTATTATTTTTACTTTCGTTACCTTCTGTACAACCTTAACATTATTTTAAAAAATAAAAATAAAACAGAAGCTGAAGCTGAAGCGATACATTAACGTGTCAGCCATGCGTTCACATAATTGTATTATATTCACGATCTATCAACAAACACTGTAGATTATTAAAGTTCTCCACAGTTCATCCAGCATAAGAACGGTGGTATCTGACAGTGTTAGACCAGATCTACTTTCATATATTCATTCGCCAAACCATGAGCTGCAAGAACATGTGTTAAGTTTTTGTCCACACTTTTACAAACAACTATTTAAAAAAAATTATTCTTCAAGCAGTTTGACATCATTGAAATACAAATCTATGTAAATAACGGTTTGGATGTTGTTGTTTTTTTATGGTAGTGTAGCAAAATATTCTGTGGTTCACTTAAAAATGCTTAGCAAATGATTGCTTCTAAAAGGCTGCCTTCACTTCATAAATAAAGGACGAAATGAGCGATATTTGACGACATTATACAAACCATATTAAGCTGTGCTCGTGCGCATTTGTTTACAAATTAAAAACTCTTAGTTTTGAAACTAATATTTTGTTTGGTTCTTACTCTAAGTGATAAAACATATTTATTTATTGTAGACTATGATGTATAAACTATAATCCAGCTATAAGAAGACACAGGTGTAAATAGAGTACTTTCCAATTTATTATTTCACACACTACAATATCTCTCGCTGCCGCACCCACGAAAATAAGTACATTTTAGTTTTTTTAAATAATTTTTGTTCTTTAAAATGGTTAAGAAAAGGCCAACTATACAGTAATCTTAAGTGATGTATTATTAGAAGCGTCTGTTAACAATTTTGATTGATAATATAGTATTACTAAGGAAATAATAACTATTTCCACATAGGTTTAACATTAATGACGTTCAATCAATGTTTACAATAAAAAATATTCTTCTGTCAGTAATCACCACTCCTACGCTGAAGGGACTGTAAATTTGATTATTATTTAAAGCAATGCTTGTAAAATTAATATTTATTGAAAGCAATTATTGCAAAGTTAGTACTTTGGTCAATCAAAAGGATTCAAAAAAATTTGGTTGGTAAAGTTTATTGATGGGATGAACGTTATGCTACTGAAAAAATATCAAATATTCACTTGGTAGAATTCGTAGGCATGCTATATTTTAAAGTGTAAGTTTTGAGTGATATCAAAAAATAAAGAGAGTGGTGCCAAGGATAACAAAACAAGTAAAGGAAATGAAAACAATATCTGACGATGACGCTACTTATTAATATGTGATCAATCCTAATTTCACCTTAACTTAAATTTGTCCATAATAGGAAGGTTAGATGAGTTAGGATGAGTATGATATTAAAATTAACATTAAAAACAGTTATTATTTTAGTGCTAACCAGGTAATATGTTAAATACCTGATTTACACAATTTAAAGGTAACATACCTACATATTTTTAAATACTTTGCCTAGAACATGCCTAGTAATAGATACAGTGGCTACTATATACATTTGCCTGTAATATATATTATATATATAGCTATTACATATATATAGCTTTTATATATATATAGCTATTATATATATATATATATAGCTTTTATATATATATATAGCTATTATGTATATATATATATATATATATGGGAAAACGTATAGAGTAGCCACTATACGATATATACATACATAAATATCATATATATATATATAT
>CABEEJ010000183.1:13429-35137 GCA_901482245.1 Timema douglasi
ATATATATATATATATATATATATATATATATATATATATATATATATATATAAAACAGGAAAAATGTATAATGTTGCCACTGTTATTGTTCCTAGATTGGTTTTAGGCAACGTATTAAAACACGTGTATGTTATCTTTAAATTTTGTAAATCGTGTATTTAATAGATTACCTGGTTAGCACTAAAATAATAACTGCTGTAAATGTTTGTTTTAATTGAATAACTTATCCTAGCTCATCTATCCGTCATATGATGGACAAATTTAAGGTAAGGTGAAATTAGGATTGGTCACTAATTAATAAGTAACGTCATCATCAGATATTATTTTCACTTCCTTTACTAATATATATTACGATATTTATATAATGATGACATTACTTATTAACATATGATCAATTATAATAACCTTAATAAGTATATATATATTTGACACTGTGTCTTCTTACCTTATGTACTAATTACGCTAATGGGCTAGGAATGAGGAAGGTTGAATTCATTGGAAATGTACACGCATTTGCGTGGAAAACCGACCTCAGTACACCCGACTGGGAGCGAACCACAATCTCTAGTCATAAGCAATCTAGTCTATTGCAGAGCTACGCCTTAGTTAATTTGGCTACCGAAGTGGGTTAATATCTATATATTTATATATGTATGTGTGAATAATATAGGCCTATATGTTTGTATAAATTTATTTTATTTAATCACATATACAAAATATGGAAAGTTTCAAGTTTGTGTCTAGCTAATAACAAAATTCAAATAAGTCAACAATAATTTTTATCATTTATCATACTAAGCTATTTATATTTCCTATATGTCATTTTAGTTTTGAGAAAGCTATGAACTTTTTATTTATAAAAATTATTATTAATTTTTATAAACGTAATATGTTGATTCTAAATGGGAATAAAAGATAGCAAAAAGCCATTATAATAATTAATCTTGCATAAATATATACATATACAATACACGTCAATAACATTAACACCATTTCGTGAAAAACATAACAAATTACATGTTTTTGGAACTCGTGATTATGGAAAATATACATTTTAAATTAATAAAATTTAAAACTCGAGATTAAAACGTTGGAAATGTCAAACGAAGAAACAACTATGATATTTTTTTTGTTATTGTTTTAAATCAAATGATGATGGTCTATAAAACACACAAATTAGAAATAAAACTGCCTATTGCCTGAAATGAATGAATTCTGTCGCTCACTCTTTAAAAAAATATATGTATATAACTCAGCATCAGGTATGCACACTTCAAAAGAGGGTGAAGTGAGAAATGGCATCCATAATAAGGTCCTTAAAACATCACACAGACTTGACGTAGACCTTAGAGAACTCCTCCTTGTGTTTGTAGTTACATGAAAATTATTCTCTTAGACTCAAACAACTTCGTTCCTTCATTTATTTTAATGAGCGTCAACTCTTTATTCCGTTTCTGACGCTATGCTTGCTTGCTCTTTAATGTTTTAACTTCGAAGATTTTTCTTGTGTCTAAATTATTTTTTTTACCTATTCTTATGCCCTTTGCGTTTCTTTTCCACCCATGAGTGTTCCCGACGCACACGCACACACACAAACACACAAAAAGAAGTCATTCTTGCGAGCAATAATTATAATTAAAACATTTTAATGAATCTTGACTTCACTGACAAAAGGGAATGGTTAAGATTAACAACAGTCATTGTTATAAAAGGACGGGTTGGCAAAATGAATGTTTTTATAAAGCCGTAGGCCAAACTTGTCTAGCTACCTTATGGAACTTTATTGTTATTCTTCGTTGACAAATATGAAATCTTGTGGTCTTAAAACAAAACCTTTTCTTCCGCTTGCTTCGGTTAGTGTTAAATTTATCTTTTGAGTTTTCTTAGCCTCTTTATTGAAAATAACTTTTTTTATGTTTTAAAGAGCTAAGTAATGAAAATGTCTATTTTCTTTATATCATACGTGACTGGAAAGTGGGTTTGTACTATGTTTAGAGGAAAAACTGAGGAACTTCTAAAATATTTTCAAAAAATAAGACTTGAGGAAATGCTTATGTTTCATCCATGAGTATTTTCAGTTCTTGTAATTTTAGTTTTATTATGATAAAATTAATAAATCTAACTGAGTTTCGAATTCTTAAATAACTGAAATATGAAACTTTGTATTTATAATCATGTAATGGTTCCATAATTTTGGAACAATACAACAGCATTTATCCTCATTTCGAATATTAAAACCAGCCTCAAACCTGCCTTTTAGCTTTTGTTCTAACTTAAATTAAGTTTCCGTAATATGCTTTGAAAGTTTACTCTATGCGCGAGCTGAAATGAGTCCCAGAGAGCCAAGTATCATGCTATTGTGTTGAACACAAGAATTCTGAATTAAGCTCCCGAAATTCATTAACGTTCATAATAACTTAACAGTCTCAACTTTTTAAATATAATAAATATTAAAACACTTTTAAATTTGTGTGCATGACACACATTATTTTTCTCAATTATACAGTATTGTTTACCACATTTTGTTGTTTGTTTATAACTCGCTTTCGTTTTATGTGTAAACTATTGTTGCCCTTTTGATACGCATTCACGTCCCAAACATAATTTAATAAGGTTTTTTATTTGAGGTTTTGACGTTAACTCTCTGAACTCAATGAGTATATCAGCACACACCTTTAATAATAACTTAAGTCTATAACAGACACAGAACTCGGTAACCCATCCGTTTATTCATCACTTTGAAAGGGGAAGCTTGAATTTATCTAATGATGAATTATTTGGTTATACCTGGAATCAAACCAGGGACCCGTAGCTCAGACACGCTACCAACTGAGCTAAGGTGTCAGATTTTTTTTAACATTTAAACAGTTTGAAAAAATCTAAGCTAGGTTACAGATTTATGCCTAAATTAATTTGTGTAAATTATTCAAATAAAGTATGAAAATAATTTTAATTTTATACATTTTCAAGTTAAATTGAAGGATTTTATTTAAGCCACATGTCGTACAAATGTAGAACGATATAGGGGAATTTCAATTAAATATTATGGAGTTCTCATGGATATATAATGGAGATAGAATGGACAGTCAATAATGGAGAAAACATACATTATTAGAACTCCACCTTTCAAGTAGAGTAAATTAGTAAAGATCAGTACGTTTCAGGTAAGAATTCATCTAAGAAGCACAATTTTTCCCCCATGTCTTTATTAATTATTACAGTTAACACCAAGGTTATGAAGGAATTTATCTAAAAAATAAGGATCTATTAGTTAGTTTAGGAAAATGCACCCGCATTGGTGTAAAAAAGTTATTGGAAAACCACATTAATAAATTGCACGTGGAAAACAGTTTTAAGTGGGCCTGGTTGAGATTCGAACCTCAATTTCTCTGTCACCAGCAAACCAATCTATTGCGAGTTAAACACCTTAAAGCACATACATTATTATTATTAGCACCGTGTCTTACTACCCGTTCGGGTTATACGCACTTACGCTAATGTGTAATGGTAGGGTGATTGTGAGATGAAATGGAGGACCTACAGTTTAACATGGAATCCGAACCACGGTGGAGGCATGGCATTCCCCACATTCACAAGATGTCTTGTCAGAGGTGAAAGAAGGGTTTGGTAATCAGATAAATCTGTGCCGGGACCGAGGATTGAACCCCGGCCGCCAGCATAGAAGTCTGACACCTTACCCCTAGACCACCAGGACACCCTAGAGCACATAAACACCAATGCTCCCTACAGCGTTATTCAGTATTAGGATTATAAATTTGGGTAAGAAGTTTCTTGGTTAGTACTTTTCAGCACAGGAGCTATAAATAGTTTAATCCAGAAGGTGGGTCTAAATAGGTTAGTTTTATCATATGTGTGGTCACATTAGCATGGAAATGAGATAAAAAAGCAACAGTGATAAATAATCATCAAAGCCCCAAACAGTAATATGAGAAAGCAACGGTGATAAATTGCCCCTGTCGCAGCATTGAGGATGGTAAATCAACAGTGATAAATCCACCTATTGCACTCCAGATATGATGTGAAAGCAAGGTTGATAAATCACCCCCAGAAACCCAGAGATGATGAAAAAGCAACTGTGATAAATCATCCCCATCACAACAGAGATGATGGAAAAGCAACATCAATAAATCATCGCACTACCCTAGAGATGTTGAGAAAGCAACATTGATCAATCACTCCCAGCAACCACTAGATAATGGTAAAGCAACAATGATAAATAACCCCTACCACCACAGATATGATGGGAAAGCAACAATGATAAATCACAGACAGCACAGCAGAGAGGATGGGAAAGCAATAGTGAAACATTTATCCCCCAACTCTCCCCCCAAGCGCTGCAGGCCGGTGATCTTGTAAGATATGAGTCTTATGACGCGCGGTCCTATCTGCGGTTAATCTGCTAAGAATTCATCGACGACAAAGATGATACTACAATAAAGCCAATGACAGTATATTGGACAAATATATGGTCCGATTTAGTGAAAAATGATGACATGAACACGATCCCTGGTTTTATTTTACTGTTCAGATATTTTTTTTTAATCTGTCGCTGTTACATTCACTTGTCGATTTTTTTCAATATAAAACACATTAAATATTTACAAATTCAAATGAAATACTGTTAGTAAGTTATTTAAGAGCACTATGAGCGTAATTTTAAATATTCATACAAACAAAGTCAAAAAATAATCCCTACGCATTATTATCGGAAGTACATTTTTGATTCATATGTTTGTAAATCACGTCTTCATACCTATCTTAAGTAGCTAGTCGCATATTTACACTTATGAGATAGGTAGGATATCTACATATTTACGCATTTTCGTGGAGGGAGAGTGGGGAATAATTTAGGATAAAAACCTCAGACTAAATGAGTGACGCGTATCTCCGCTTGACCCCTGGTGACGTCTGGGCCAGTTTCATAGTCAAATTTAGTACGCCTCAAGTGTGGCGCTACACTAAGTACATGACGACACCTACCTAAACCAGAATGGAATGGGACGTTCTCGCATAGGAAACTGGCCCATTCCATTCGAGTTTAGGTAGGTGTCGTCATGAACTTAGTGTAGGCCGCACTTGAGGCGTACTAAACTTGACTATAAAACTGGCCCTATGTTTATAATAATTGTGATATTCATGTCTGGAATGAAAACTAAAATTAGTTTTTTAATTTCAATACAATTATTATCATTATGATCAGTAGAAATGGTTTCAGTCTTATGAACATTTTAATCACATTTCTACTAGTTTTTTCCACCATGTCTTACTACCCGCTCGTGATATACGCATGTGTATTAATTACGCTAATTAATTAGAGAAGAGAAGAAAGAATTTAGAGTAAATGTATCCAAATTTGTGGCGAGGGAGAGTATTAAACTATTTAAGAAAAAACTACACCCATCCGAGATTCAAACACCAACCTCCTCCTTAACTGGCTAACTAGACTAAATAAACTTGAAATTTATACCACATGCCCACAAATGCAGGTTAATAATTTATCATTATTATATTCAATGACATACTAGCGCGTAAACGTTTTACCACAAATAAAAACTTTGTTTGCAGAATCTTGGCTGCCATGAGCGTTATTTTTTAATGCCGCCCGGGAAAAGCAGTCACAAAATATTAAGAAACACAGGGCTGTCGCTGACGGTGGTGTCAAGATGTAGCAACCATGGTATAAGGTTGACTCACTTATCTTGAGGGACTTGTGACGTCACCAGACACCCGTTTGCGCACACGGACGTTGGATCTTATGTGACTCGGACACTACAAACCCACCTTTACCCCTAATGCTTTTTTTTTCTAAAGGTAATGCCAGAATAATAGTTTGTAGCTGATTGATTAAGCTTTCATGTTCACTCTTCTTGCCACATGATTCAACCTTACAACATCTTCAAGCCTTTGAAAGAGTATGAGAAGGAGAAGACAGAACGGCAGAGACAAGAAACGACGGTAAAGGTAGCATTTGGGGCGATATTACGGGACATGAGGTGGGGACTGGGGGGTTAGGGGAGTGTAGACCAAGGTTGCCGTGTTTATTTAATGTGGCACAGTTCTCTGGGAACGGTAAGGAGTGACAGACTGTTCCTCCCTCTCCTTCTTCTTCCCAACAACCCCAGCGTCATCTTGAGGAGCTACCAAATTAACCCAGCTCTAGACCAAGAACTCCATCTTGGTCATCATTTATGCACGAGACTTGGCGACCTGTGTGCGCTCAGGTGGGCGGGAGAGGGGACGGAGGGAAATGGATTAATACGGCAACGTTCTCTCTCTGAGCGGTATAGTCAACAACATATTCATATTCACTCACTAGATAGATCACGATTGATTTATAGCTAAAGATTATGCTGAGACATTTATATATAATCCACTATCCCGTTCCCGTGATATCCAAATTATCGGGTACTCGGAGATTTCCTAAAGCAGGGTTTCCTAAACTTTTTATACCAAAAGTGCACTTTAACCCAAAAATATACATGCTGAAGCACCCATAATCAATTTTTACTTTAATTTTATGAACATTCAGTAACGACATTTAAATTTTACAACTATAAAACACACGGAAATATCACATGTTCTGGCTGCGCTTCTGACAAATGTCGTTTATTCAGGTCCAAAAAGATGGTCAATCTTAATTAGTAATGTTATTTTGTAGTGTTAAAAACAAATAAAGAGTATTTTATAGTTATTTTCTCACGTATCTTGAGATAAGGTGAAGCCAAAGGTATACGTGGAGCACAGTTTGATAAATGGCTGCCCGAGAGTATTGAAATATGGTACCTAGTTTGCCCTTAAACCAAATCACAACGCAATAAATTTCCAAAATTGGTTTTTTACATTGTTGGTTTATATTTAGTAAATGTAAATAAATTTACTGTAAAACATTGACATGTTCTAGAGGTTTGGGGTAATATTCTCACCTAAATTTGTTTTAAATCTTGTCTCCAAGATGGTAAATTTTATTTTAATCGTCAATCACGTTTATAATATGACTTTAAGGAACCCATATTCTACAACACAGTACAATAATATGACTTTAAGGAACCCATATTCTACAACACACTACAAAAAAACATTTATTTTAAATACACTATGACTTTACGGAATACTTCAGTTTTGATTTCTAAGATATGACATTTTGCGATTTTCTTCCACCCATTATTATATAAACGTTACTTTGAGATGTTTTACGCGTTTTAACACAAAGCAATTAGCTGCTTAGTTTGATAGGGAAACGATGAGAGGAACTTCAACAAAATTAGCCTGGAGGTAGGAAAACCAACTTCAGTGAATCTGTTCTCGAGTGAACCTCAACTTTTTGGACGAGAATCGGGTACACCATCCGTTCAGATAAACCTGAGGGTATAACATAAACAATTTATTGCGAGTTGTAAAAACCTTTTGTCGGCTAACAAGGTGGGATTTAAGATTATAATGTAAATCTTGAAATGTTGGTTTTAAAACACCCTATTCGCTTAGTTACAAAGTAAATTAAATTTAATATTTTGAGCATTTATTTCTGAACAATATAATAGATTTGACGATTAATTAATATTTTGTTAAATAAGCACGGACGTCAATTAACATTTACTGTTTTTATGCATGCTAGCACAGGAGCTATTAGCATAAGATATTTTCATATATATTTAGCCTAAGTTCAAGTATATATATTTATAATTATATAAAATCTATGTTACACGCTATTAGCAAAACTACCCCTTTCACTAACTGGGTAAATGTATGTTTCCTAGAACTGGGCAAAAATTACATGAGCTCGTACCCATTTCATGAACTGAAAATTATTGTCCTACCTACTAAAAGCTTAAATGTGATTGGTTTTCAGATATTATATGCTAATAATTGTAAAATAATCTAACCTAATTAAATCTAACCTTCTATTCTAAAATGATTAGCGGTTTGAACCAAATCCGTTCTTCGCTTATCAATTTCACGGACCAGGTCAACTCTCATCCAGTTCGTGAAATGAGTAGCGTTTGGAGCTGCCCAGTTCACGAAATTGTCAATTTTATTTTTGGATTGTAACATAATATACAAAACTTGGTATATATATATAAATTGACGGTTGTGTTTATTTAATACAATAATGATACCTATCAAATATATTTACTAATAAGGAACAAAGGCTAAAAATGAAACATTTAATTTATTTTGTATTTTTAATTTATTTATTATGTTTTATTATTACTATTCTAAACGATACTCATCATCCTATTTCAATAGATTAATAATGGATTTGTTAATTTAGTGAATAATAATGTTGTATGAATAAGATTAAATTTGTAATAATCTATCATGTAATAAATAGTGTTTGTGAATGTGGTTGGCTTGAGATATATTTTATAATTGTTTAGTTTTTAAGATATATTTTATTTAGCTATCTCTTTTAAATTAAAAATATTCCTTATTTTTAATTTTTGTAACCTGGTTAAGTGTAAGATAAGGTGTAACACCTTAACTTCGCCAGCATAAATAAATACACTAATTAATTAAGTCACTAACACAACCGATTTATTTAGAGCTTATTAACAAAAAAACTTATCCGTGTAGTCAATTATTTAAATGCTAACTCATATTCTAGTTGGTTTAAATATCTATTCAGAGCAAATGCGATCATTTCTTACCAGATTTAAACTATAATTATAATAAGTCAATAAAAAATTAAACCAAGTGCAACTGTTTAAGTCAGAGCCCACGCATCTAAGAAAAAGCTTGTTTTCCATTTTTTTTCGAACAATTAATATAAGATTCAAAACACCTGTAATGACAAGACTAAAATGAATAGCTCAGTGTGAGATAAAATTTATATATTGCCAAAAATCCAGCCTTTACGTGAGCAACTGTAACTTCCGGGTAATTAAAATACTATCAATTATTTATGGTATTGGTCATACCCAAACCAGAAGCTCCAGACTTCTAGTTGAACCCTTTAACCACTTGACCTCGGTAATGGACATCTTAGATAAATTTCTAAAGCACTAGAGCGAGATGAACTTTCTAACCTACAATATATCATGGCAATTTTTTTTTGTGCCACATGTCAAATTTAGTTTATAGTCAGACCTTAGACTTAAGGGCCTGCTAGGACGTACCCTCACCCCCTTTCAAAACCTCTATCACTCCATACCAAATAGCTTGTTTCTTTCACCCACTAGTTTCTGGTGTAGCCTTTGTTGTGCTATATTTTGTTTTGTTCCTATTGTGTGTGTTTCGTGTTCTGACGTTTGCTGCATCTGACATCTACTGTGTATTTTTTTTTCTTTCTGGTTTGAAGAGATGCCCTTTTGAACACTGCCTTCAAAGGAAAAGTCAGTCGGGCGGAGCGGTGAAATCATCTCTGGGTGAAATTATTATTGAGCTTCTCTCTGCTTTGATACTACTTGTTGGTTGTATGGGCTAGAAATAAAGGGAATATTTAATTTGGTCGGTAGCTACTATTGTTATATACTCTTAACAGAATAATGGAGAATTGCAAACTTCTAAAATACTTATTATTATAAATTAGGTGGTATTGGTGATAATGACGTTGGCGTTGATGGTGTAGTTTTTTGTTTTGCTGGTGGGGTAGGAATTGTAGCTTGTGGTGGGTAATGTGTTGCTTTTTTTTTTAAACGCATTTTACTACCCGTCCAGGATTAACATAAGCTGTAATAATATTGTATTTTAGTATAATGCTGACAGGTACCGACAAAACTAGGTCTAAGTAAACTTAATATAGAAATAGAATCGCAAAGCTATGCGGCAGTGTTCACCTGCAGAAAATACCTGGACTGGCAGTGTGGATATCACATCCCATTGCACATGTCAGATCCTGTGTCCTGACTACACCTAACTCTGCCAGTATAAACTAGATACAAACAAAGTGTAGTGGTATTACGAGTAATAAATATTCTGAACTAATAAGGTTGTAAATGACAAACACATAGTGTGTGTAAGAGAAATACATTCACAGTGATCATCTATATCTAGCATGAATAGGTGTTACATAATTAATTCTGACTGTAGAGAACAGGGTTTGACACCGTACTGGCTAAACTAGCGGTAGCAGTCTCCCTCCACCTTCAAATGTTATTACGTATCATCTTTCGAAGCGAATATAATGTATAATTACAACTTACTTCCTCAACTCAAAATTTCATTGCCGCACTTTCAAAAGTAAGTCACCTATCCCCATATTGAGCTGGTTCTATCCAGTTCACCTCATTACACCTTATTTCTTTCAGGTACATTCTAATGTTATCCTCCCATCTGAGTCGAGTTATTCCCAATGGTCTCTTCCCATTGGCTTTATCTGTTAATACCTTCAACATGGTTCTAGATGTCCCTAAGAACATATTCCCATTTCTAGATTGATTGGTGCGTTGTTTACTATTAATTGTGGTAGGTTCTGTCCCATGCTCCAAGATGTTGAGGCACGCGCCTAATTTTCATGCAACTTGTTGTACACGCATGCTTGCACAGCTTTGCTCTACCGGCGCTATACGCTGAAACTTTGAACCCAATTTAATGATATTAGCTTACTTTGCCGAGTGTAAGTGTATAAGTATTTTGTGTTCCTTTTGGTTCAAACAAACTATATGTGCATTTTAGACGTTGAGTTTTCGAACATCCTGTATATGTATAATTGATGTACCGCCATGTTGTATTCCCACTTTAGTCTAATATTGATCTACTATTGATAAATCTGATTAGTTGTTGATCTATTTAATCGAAATTCAAATTGATGATCCCCAAATATTTGCCCTGCATTTGGCGTCAATCTCATTAAAATTATGTTGGATAACATTTAGTATAATGTAGGTAGTAGTGAGATACCTTTATAATTGTTATACTATGTTTTATATCCTTTTTTTAATGGGTATTATTATAGTTTCCTTCCACTCTTTTGGTAATACGGTACATCATGGTCCCATATGGAACACAGCAGTTTATGAGTTTTTATTAATATCATTTCATCTTGCAGCTATATTACAAATATATATATATTATATTGAATACTGGACGTAACAATGCATACGACTAAAATAAAATGTAAAAACTAGTATTTCAGTAAGGGAAACACTGAATATTAAATAAGTTATAAATATAAATAGCTTTAAGGATGCCGCCTGCAGAGTCACTTGGATGTGTTGCACAAGTTAAAAAGCTTCTCAGTTTTTAAAATGTGGCTTATTAATTTTAAATACCACACCAACATGGAAATAAACGATATTTCTTCAAAACAATGTCCCTAAAAAAACTAAAAACCTGACATTTTAAATGCTTTAGTTTTAAAAAAAAATTGAAAAGGATATATTAGCCTATTTTATACGGCGTTTAACACCAAATGTCGCAGTTCCAAGATTAAAGTGAATCCTAAAAAAAATAAGTTTTCCTCAAGAAGTTAAGTCATTTGTAATAGGGTTGTCGACCTCAGTGATCTTGGGGTGAAGTGTGTTCACTTCAGAACCCGATATTCGTGAGTTCAAACCCAGCATTGGTTGACGAATCTTTCTCAAGTGATAAAAATACGCATTAGAACTTCCTTAAGATGGCAAGTAAAGCCGTCGATATCATGTCAATTGTGGCTTGTAAAATAACCCTGGAAAGTATGTGAAAGTATCTTTCCCGGGAAAATTGTTAGGATATTTCTTTCTCGCTCATAGAAATTTATGTGTGCTGATATAATCAGTCGGTTCGGAAAGGTGCACGTTAAACCCTCAAGTAAATAAATAAATAAATAATTGGATAGGGTCACAATAAACAAGTTAAATTAAATTAGAGATAACCTTATAAACTTGTTTTCCCTGCTTCAAAACTGCAATTCCATAATAAATATAGAGCAGTGTAGCCTTTCAAGAAAGCGACGACACTATGATTTACTTTGTTAATGTGGATATGAAAAAGTGTACTTTTAGTTTTAGTATGAATTCGTCAAGATGGAAAATTTTCCTCTCAAAAATATTATTATCTGCTGGTAATTATAATAATAATTATTTTTATTATTATCATCACCGCATCTAACTACCATTTCAAGTTATACGCACTTACGCTAATGTGAAATGGTAGGGTTATTGTGAGATGAAATGGAGGACCTACAGTTTAACGTGGGATCCAAACCACATTGGAGGCTTGGCATTCCACACATTCACAAGATGTGATTAATACACGTCTTGTCAGAGGTGAAGGAAGGGTTTTGCAACCAGATAAATCAGTGCCGGTACCAAGGATTGAACCCCAGATCCCCAGCACAGAAATCTAAAAACTTACCCCTAGACCACCAGGTCACCATCATAATGTAATTAAAATTAAAAAATGTATATTTATAAAGCTGTATGCCTTACAGTTTGAGGGAAACACTTGTTGGTAAATACGATGCAATTTTAAAAACATTATTGTATTGCCAATAGGCTATCTACAAACTGACAGGGGCTACCATATAATAGGAATGCAGAAAATATTGTTATGAACACATGCTTTAAGACCAATACTGGGCATCATAAACAGAGGCCTAATCCTAAAGATAGAGAATAATAATGGTGAGTTTTAAGTAACGATACCACCGTTTGTTTTTAGAGAGACCGTAGGCCATTAGTAAAATTATATTAAACATATAATTTATTATTAAGCTAATATGTTTATTAATCTCATGCACACAAATATATATTAATAAAATACATCCTACTTACAACGGTCAAACGGTATTTTCATTTAGTTAAGTATTAGTAAACAAAATTGGTTTAAAAGGCAATCATATTCACTGTATCGTAATACAAATAACAAATAAACTCTTAAAAATGGTGCGTCTATAATTAATTGTTTGAACTGAGTGTGTCAATAAATCGACATGAAATTGTAGCATCAACCAGCGATGGAAATGAAAAGTAATGTGTGTATAGTAAAGCTGCATCAACCACAAACAAAATAGCAAATATTAACTGTGTGTGTTTCGTTACTAAAGAAACATTTTATTGGTGTTTATTATTTATGTGACACGAATCTAAGTGTCTGGTGGTGCATAAAGATCATTGGCCACTCCAATAAACAGAGTATTCAATATGGGGGCAAAAATCTAATACTTCCTCTAATGATTAATTAAAGAGAATCATTTAGAAATATCCAGTGAAGTTTTATTCACCTCATTTTACTGGTCTTGCAGCCGGGCTATAAGCATTTATTGAAAAGGAATAAGGTCTAAAGAAATATTTGCAATGAGTTTCACAACTAAAAATTACAAAAATTGTCAATATTAAATATAAATAATGGAAACACACATCGTAATTAAATTACCTGTTCGAGCCAACGTTTTATTCCTAATTCATCTATCCATTTACCTAGCTTATAAATAATTATCATTCATCATGTCAAAGTCAACCTACACGTTGTATACATAATATTTGATATAAATCAGTCTAGCCTTTTCCATGTTAATATAACATTCTCTGGTCTTAGGGTAAAGTGCTCTCCTTGGGGCCCAATGTTCGTGGGTTTAATCCCAACCGGAGTCAACGCATTTTTCTTGAGCGATAAGAATCCGTAGCACAACTTCCTTTAAAAGAGAAGTAAAGCCGACGGTTTCATGTCAATTGTGGTACGTAAAAGAACCCTAGAAGTTATGTGAAACTACCTTTCCCGGCAAAGTTGTTAGGTTCTTTCGACCTCGCTCATATACATTTTCATTTGCTGATATAATCATTTGATTCAGAAAGTGCACGTTAAGTATCTAAAATAAATATAATATTATATATTCTTCAGCACACCCATTTACACTAACCATGATGTGAAGTCAACATCACTCTTCAAATAGTAAGGTAACTGCAATATTTGTTTCCCAGTTCTAACTAAATTATATAATTTCAATTGTTTACTTAGTTCAGTGAAGTTGTTTCTATTTAAGCTTTTTATGCATAAGTTTTATGTTATTTTTTAATCTCCAATACGTGTCGTTAAATCGTAAATTCATTCGTATGTTAAATACATTTTTCTTGCTTCCACTACTTAATTTTAATTTATACATTTCATATATTTAGTTTATAATCGTACGACCTTCAAAATATAATTATCTTACTTAGTCATTTCATAACTAGTGTATACTTATGATGAAGCTGATACGTCAAAACATGTAGATTTATTCTTAGTAATCAATTAAAGGAGAAAGGGATTTTAAAAACATATGAGGAAAAATTGAATATATTATTGGTTCTTTATATATAACTTCACATAACAGGGCTAGTGTAAGAACAAATGTTATCATTTTAAATTTTACTCAAATTTGTATTTTATAGGTTTAAAACATTTCAATAATTTGTATTTACAATATTCAATATTGGAGGACTACTCTTCGTACAGGTGGTCTTTTGGGAATCCTCCATTTTGAAAACTATAGTTAAGCTAATAAAATGATGGCCCTGATTGGTTAAAATAAACAAAAGAGGAACATCTCCCTGCATCCACGCCATTATTTTATGTGTTTTTATACACGTTCTAAAATTGTTGAAGCTATTGAGCGCTGACAAATATATTAGCGGAATTCATAACCATTTTTTTTTATCGCTGAGTCTTACTACTAGTTCAGATTATATGTATATATAATGATTACTATATTTGAGTAGTGATGAGAAAATAAGCATTTTATAGGTAAAATACCCATATTTGCGCGGAACGAGTATAGGAAACCATTTAGGAAAAATCCCCCTCGATAAACCCGAACGGGATTTGAACACTGAACTCCCCGTCATCAGCAGGTAACATGAGAGTGATGCCTTACAACATTCGGCCACTGAAGAGGGTCGAATTCATAATAATTTTAGTAACTATATAATTAATTGTGTTACATTATCACATAAATATACAAGTATTAATTAAAGAGGTGATTAATATATAATAGAAAGTCAAAATTACAACAAATTTATTTTTTAGAGGAAATACACCCTATTTTGCGCGAACCGAGAGAGAGTGGGAAACAACTTAGGATTAACTGACCTCAATACATTCCACTTGGATTCGAACCCGAACCTTCTCGTCACCGGAAAACCCTACCAGACGAGGTGGACGCCTTATTCAACGTCTCCACCTATTCCGGTGTAAGAATAATAATTACATTTTATTTATGCTTTTGTCATTTTCCGTAAAACCTACTTGCACTCCATTCTTGTATTGAGTTTTGCAGTTAAGCTATGAAGAGGGGTTCTCATTATTATGAATTACTCCGTATTACACAGTATTCTTAATTTTACGTAACCAACTGCATTTTATACCAAACAATCCTAGGAAGAGACATAGCTAGAACCTTTTTAATTTCCTACGGCCCAACAATGCAACTGTGGACTTATTGTTATATATACATTTCAATGTGTCCGGGGTATTTGCCTCGTAAATCTTTTGGTTATAATCTAGAGTTATGATTTAACTAAAATTAATACCATGGGTAAAAATTATTTTTAAAAGTGTGACAATCACAAAAATAGCCAGTACATTTATTTAAATACAAAATATTCTATTTTTAAGTATAATAAAACAAACAACGCATTGTTTTTTTTATCACTCTTTCAGTGTGCTTTTTTATGGACTTTAAACAGATTCGGATCAAACTCGTAACAAATGTTAGGTTATGGATTTAATATGTTGAAATGAGAATTATTTGATATTTGTATCAATATTATAACATTTATTTACAATTACCTCGAAGCTAGCATAAAATATGAAAATAAAAATTGTATGAGAGATAATATAATGCATACATATAATAACGTTTACATCGCTAAGGTATCACAGACATTTTCCACTTTAGGTATGCTCAAAATCTATGAAAGATGGTGTTGGGTGGTCTTATTTTAATACCCACCTCGGTGGCGTAGTTGGCTAACCCACTTGTAGTATTGAGCTCGACTGTTGAGGATGGGGAGATCGAAGTTCGAATCTCGGTCGGGTGAACTGGGGGTGGTTTTTCCTAAATTGTTTTCCACTCTACCTCCACGAAAATAGGGGGTTCACATCCTCTAATTCACCCTTCCCAATTGCTATTCCATTAGCGTAATTAGTACTTAAAGCGTATAACCCAAATTGGTAGTAAGACGCGGTGCTAATTATTATTATTAATTATTTTAATATAGACTTTGACAGGTTCAAATTTCTAATACCTTGATGTCGTAAGGGTTTTTATTGCTATCCAAATTATGTTATTAATATTTATTCAACTATGACACCATTTAACTCGGTGG
Source organism: Timema douglasi (assembly GCA_901482245.1). Classification (NCBI taxonomy): domain Eukaryota; kingdom Metazoa; phylum Arthropoda; class Insecta; order Phasmatodea; family Timematidae; genus Timema; species Timema douglasi. The sequence continues at coordinate 29,672 of CABEEJ010000183.1, forward strand.
TCTTTGGGTAAATTCTCGCGTCAGGACTCAATGTTCATGGTTTCAAACCCAACCGGGGTTAACGAATTTTTCTTGGGCGATAAAAATCTGTAGCACAACTTCCTACTGAGAGGAAGTAAAGCCGTCGGTCCCATGTCGAGTGTAAAATATGTAAAATAACCCAGTGAAAATATCTTTCCCGGCAAAATTTGTTAGCCCTTTCACTATCTATGATAATAAATTATTGTATGCTGATAGCCGCAGTCGGTTCAGAAAGTGAACATTAAATACTTCGAATAAATAAATCAAAATAACCTAAATAAACTAATATAAATAACACCCAAGCAATTATTGTTTTCAATAAATGGTTTAAAAAGTTAAACCTTAGACCAGAAGGCACAGTAATATTTCACCTTGGAGTGGATTATATAACATTAATCATACAAACAGTTCTCAAACTCTGAGATAGATGATTTGATACAAGACACTTTAGATTTGTATAAGCCAGTTTGTATGCAAATTAATTTAGTCTTAAACGCCTAGCTTCGTGCCTAAAGATATTTTTACAGATATTAAAAATAAACTATGTGACTATTTGTGACTATCTTTACTGCATAAAAAGGTAGACTTGTTATTAAAATAAATATGATTTAAACTGTGAGTATAATTTTCAATATAAATTATGTTTTCGTTTTTGCTAATATATGCTACCAACCCGAGAGTAGCGTATATAATCACTATCATGGAATTTTATTGGAATTATAGTTTTGCACGAAAAGCTTTGGAGATATTCGGTTGTGTTCTAAAAAAACAAGCTTTTTTTAGGTGTTTTTTTCCGCGATGCAAGACGATGTCAGTTTGTATAAAAATGATTGATGAAAAAGGCATCACAGTTCCCACTGTACTCTAGTGATGTTTTCCCTTCCTTTTCTTTCTTTTGGTACTCTTTCTAAACAGTGTACAATTATTATCAAAGTGAGTAGCATGACAAGGAGAGAAGAAAAGAGGGCGGGGTATTTAGGAAGATTAATCTTCATCACATTATTATTATTATAATCATTAGATTACACATACAAATTAACACAAATAAAACGGGTCGTAATTTTAAAATAGGTCAGGGAAAGTAAATGTTACATGATACAAATAATAAAGAGACTAACAACTATATGGTCAACTCATATTTAATGTCATATCTGACGCCTTATTTCAGTAAGTAACATGTATGCTTACTGTGTTAAGGTGAGGTGGAACAGGACGCCAGATAAGTCCACTGATTTTGTAGTTTTTATAGGAAAAATATGTATTTGTCCAAAATAAATAAAATATTGCTCCAGTATCAACGTTTAGTTTAATTTTCTTCACACGGTGATATCGACAGTTGTTAAATATCTGTCAAAGATTTCCTGGAATGTCATGACAACTGTTCCTCTTTATTTAAAAAGTTTCTTATAAAATTCCAATATGTTTATGACAGATATTTAACAACTGTTAATATCACCATGTAAAAGAAAATCAAACTAAACTTTGCTACCGGAGAAATATATTATTTATTTTGGCCAACAAAATCTTTGCTATAAAAACTGCCATTTTCTCGCGTCCCCTACATCCTCACCCTAAGGGTCACTGTCCTGATTACTGGCATGGCCGAAAATGTATAATTAGTGAAATTATACTATTCACCTTCACAGTGATGAATTAACGGCCAAGGGACTGGGCGTTGTGTCTTTTCTAAAATTCAAGATAGTTTATAAGTCGTGCCCTAGTATAATCAATTGATTCATAAAGTGCACGTTAAGTATCTTAATAACAATAATTAATATGGCATAGTTATCTTAGTTAAAGTTTTTCTAGCGATATACCATAGTAGAGTATTTTTATTATCACCGCGTCTTACAACATGTTCAGGTTATACGCACATACAGGATGTTAGGAAATGTATAGCCCAAACTGCACATATAGCTGGTTTGAACCTAAAGTAATACAACATTTTCAGGTTATACGCATATACAGGATGTTCGGAAATGTATAGCCCAAACTGCACATATAGTTGGTTTGAACCTAAAGTAATACAACATTCCTATACACTTATATCCGGAAGAATATGCTAATATCATTAAATTTGGTCAAAGTTTTGGCTGGAAGAGCAAAGCTGTTTAAGCATTCGTGTACAACAAGTTTCATAGGAGTTAGGCGCGCGGAATTGCACATGTAATAGTGGCAAGCACTTTCAGTGATATAAGACCGTTAAAAATGACCCTCAGAACGTTTTAGCTTTTATAGATAAACTGGTGTGTTGTTTATTATTAATTGTGGTAGGTTCTGCTGCCATGCTCCAAAATGTTGAGGTGTGCAGTGCCACGCGCCTAACTCCTATGCAACCTACTGTATACGTATGCTAGAACAAATTTGCTCTCTCGGCACTGTACGCTGAGACTTTGAACACAATTAAATATATATTTAACATACATTTAATATACATACATACAGTACACTAACTTTGATGATTCATAAAATTCCCTACATTGAATTAAATCTTATCTCGGTTATCATTTAGAGATTTGAGATTTATTAATTTATTTATAAGCCCATACTAGTGACGACGAGGTCATGAATAGCTTGCACTTGATTGAATTACTAGCGATGTGGATCCGAGGTTCTAACCTTTGCTGGATGAATACGGGATGATTTTTTATACGCAGTTTATCACCGTTGTTTTATAAATTCTACTCCTACCCCAATGCAAATGCATTTCATATAACTAACATCCTCACCCTTACCCCATATACTAAGCCATTAATAATAACCCATTTATTAAACAGTAAGAAACAAATTAAAGGGTATTATATTACGTTAAAATACATTTTAATAACCATATTTTCATAGGAAACGAAGTGTATATTAAATTATTGATTTAATATTGTGTTTGAAATATCTATAAAACGTGGGACCCAATTCAGTGCTGGACAGGAAATAAAAAAACATTGAAAAAAGTTCATATAAACACGTAACAGGGCCAACTTCAGCCTGAATGAAAGTCGCAGTCATCGTGTCATAGAACGCCGCACTATTTGCAAAATACATGGAGTTATAATGTTTGCATTCAAGCTGAAGCTGACCATTTTGAACACTTAATATAATTTAAGAATCAAATAGTCAACGCTATTATATTTGTTTTAGTGAAGATTTACTCGCATCAAGATGTCATATTCTGAAAATTGAAAAATTACACCTGGACACGGGAATCTAACCCGAGACCTTTGGCTTAATAGGCCAATGGTCTAACCACTGAGCTATCTAGGAATCATCTTGTGGTCAGGGTTATTCTTCACTCATATTTTAAGGCAGAGTCTATGATGGACGTGCGGAAATCCTCGGCTGCGTTATCCGATAGCTCGTGATCTTAATAAAATCACACATTTGTAGCCGACGATTTCCGCACGTCCATAATAGACTCTGCTTTAAAATATGAGTGAAGAATGACTCTAGACACGGGACGATTCCTGGATAGCTCAGTGGTTAGAGCAGTGGCGTACTAAGCCAAAGGTCCTGGGTTCGATTCCCGTGTCCAGGTGTCATTTTTCAATTTTCAGAATACTTCTTATAGTGTTAAGTATTCTGAAACTATTATTTGATAGATTTTGATAAAATGAAAGTTTGGGGATTGAAAACGTAGGTTGTGTTTATCTTCAATGGCTAGTATTTCCTTAAAAATAGCGTTTATTGTGTCAACTGCTCGATAAACCTATCGAGTACGGAGTTTAAGCAGATTGGTGCTGATTGATGGAAAATTGATAAAGTTGTAGAGTTTAGGAACAGGACTTTGTAGCTTTATTCGATATGTCAAATAAATAATGTATCATTCAAGAATATATAACGTGTAATAAAAGTCATTTAGGGCTGATATCTATGAAAGATGGTGGTGCCTTATGTAGGGCTCATACCAGGTCACTTTTTCAACTAAAAGCAACATTTACTAAAAAAATAACTAAAAGTAACCTTTTTCCTCGTTTTCTTATTATCATTAATTTAAATGCTAATCTCAATTATTTCTTTCTTTTATGCCCGGATTGATTGTAATTTCATCTTACTGTAAAGTCCCCATGAAACACATCTTAGGGTCTAGAATATGCGCCGGCCTGCTGATATCCCAGGCTGTTGCAACATTCTCTCACAGGTCAGCAGGTGAATGATATGCCAGTCATTAACATACTGGATATTTAAAAAAATTAGATGATTTAGTTTTTTCTAACTGAAATATTGACATGTTTTCTTTGACTTTACAATGGGGAAGTACACTTTTAAGGAATGACTTTTAAAAACGGATTTTAAAGATATTCTTAAATCCAAATTGGTGAAGAAGTTTGGTGACAATGAAGGATTTTGTTTAGTTTGTGATAAAGAAATTAGTGTAATCAAAGGAATCCAAGGTTTGTCTCAGCATGCTGTAACTAGTATGTATAAGGAAAACATTCGAATTAATCTGCAACCTCGTCAATTTCATCTTAATACTGTCAGTCCTTCAAAGGAAACATCTGCTTCCAACACATATAGTATGGAGCCAGACTGGAATTTTAGTGAGACTTCATCTATTTCCTGTGTGGCACCAGCTTCATCTCATCCTGGGGCTAGTACTATAGCATTGTACAGTGTAAGAAACTCTGCAACAAGAGCAGAGATAATTTTGACTTTTAAGAATTTAACTTAAGATTTTCGGATTCTTCGTTTGAGGGGATTGATGATACATTTCAAGCTATGTTTTATGGAGCAATTCCTGATAATATTGCTATATCTACAGGCGAACTGAAGTGATTGATAACAGATGCTATTGAACATAGGTTCAAAGAAAAGGTCGTCGAAGATATACTGTAGTCATCTTGCAACACAATCCATTACAATGAAACTACTAATAACGATGGTAAAAAAAAGGGTCTCGATTAATGGTAGGATAGTTTCAACTACCTAAATGAAAAAAAAAACTAAAATTTCCTGAAGATACCGAGAAAAATTCACTATCTTGTACCTTCTTTCTGGTGAAAAGCCACTATCTTTTCCCTTCTTTCTGTTAATAAGTCACTATTGGTCATATTTGTTGAATTTTTTTTGTCCCTATTTAAACTATTTTCAAGGCTATGATCTGGTATGAGCCCTGCATATGTCATAACCGGGGGGGCTAGGGGGAGTCAGAATATTTTGTGTGTCCTTATAAAAGTCTTCAGAGAAAGACCCAACGTTGTTTCTGTAAGTCTTTATTAGCAAATTAAAGCTTATCTTAAACATGGTTAAATTATTTGAATTTATTTTTATCCGTGTGTCTGGTTACCAGAAAACCAAGTTTGAATGTATATTTGATTTAATATTATTTACATATAATTAACCATAAACATGACTTAAAAACAACTATGGCCGTCAATAATTCAATGATGCTCGAGAGAGCTTGGGAAAACAGTTGAACGAGTGCTGCACAAAGCACGTATGTTTGTGTACTCT